>BMAC01000320.1:420948-457528 GCA_014905375.1 Phtheirospermum japonicum | reverse complement strand
AGAACAACTTAAAGTTCTGCTCTCAATGTAAATTGATTTTTTTTTAACGTTAATTTCATGCATTTAGTTTTCTTGCAATAATAGAGTTTAAAGGGCTGTCTCTTATACACATCTAAAAACACAAAACAAATATTCAAATTTTCAGAGTTTTTGGTGAGAGTTATTTATTATTATTATTATTTTAATCTCTCTCTTGGTTTATTTATTTATATTATTTAAGAAAAATTGTTGGTACAATTTCATATGTTGTTATGTTAAGATGTTTTCTTTTTTCAAATTGAAAATTGAGTGTTCCCCGCCGCCCCCACCCCACCACACCCAAATTCTATGTATTCTCAATTTACTCATTTCTTTTTTTCTTCAAATCAATCACTTCAATTTATTTTTTAAAAATAATTTATTTAATCATCATTATTTACACATTTTTCTATAAATTTAGAAATTTTATCGGTTAAAGATTTGGAAATTGAGTCAACTATCAATTCAGATTCGCAAGAAAATTTCAATTTAATTTTCTATTTCAATACTCAAAATTGATAAAACAAATTATTTTATCAATTTAATCTTCGGTCGCTTCTCCTCCCTCGAAACAAAATCAACTTTTTCCCTGTACCTACCAAAAACCTCTGCAAAACCATTGATCAGATTTTTCCCTTTAAAACTAAGGAACCCCAAAATCAAAACAAAACAAAGCAAAGGAGACCGGTACAACAGACAGCGCTGCCTACGCGAATTAGCTTCATTTTTTTTCTCGGGTGAGAGCTTTTTTTTATTGTTATTCAAAAATTTCCTGCTGCCTTTGTATTTTTTCCCCATTTCTTGATTTTGGCTGCATACATTTGTGTCTTGTAGTACCAAATATGGAGTCCCTTTCCCGCCTATGGTCTTCGACGGCGTAGCCTTGTAGGCGCTTGGCATGTATTGCAGGTGACTGTATTATTTCCCCTTTCAAAATTTCTTTCTCATTTATTTCAAAAACACTCCTACCAACAAATATAACTATAATATTCAGAGAATATGACTAAACTTGTTACTGAGGAAATCTTGTACTTTTACTTTGTCACATAAAAGGGGAGAATTTGCAATTATACAATGTTATTACATCGGGTTGAAATGAATAGAACTATACAATGTTATTGTTGATTCTTATCTGTTGTTATCTTGTCTGAAAGCTATAGTGTTTGATGTTTTTGTTATCTTTTCTTTATAATTTGATTTGAAGTTCTTTAGGCACTAAATTTATTTTTTCTTTGTTTTATTGATGATAAGAATTAGATGAAACTATATTCATGCTAGGAAATGGCTGGTGATGCCCTCCAGCAGTTGGTTTCACTTTTTAGAAAAGTACATGAATTTCTTTCTTTATTTTTCTTTATTTTTTGTTTATCTTTATTCTTCAACATAATTAATTATACATGATAGTTTAAGTACTCTTTAGATTAATTAACTAAGAATTTGTTATTATTTCAGACTATAATGCATCAGTTCTCCATGAAGCTATTAAATGCATAAAGTATCTCCATGATCAAGTCTGTGTATGTTCTCACTATAAAATTTCATTTTTTCAATAATACAAGGCTTAATTAATTGTAATTTCTCTTCTATAGATTTTCTTAGGGTTTGTGATTCTGATCCTATAATATTACTTTTTAAAATGATAATTTTGGTCCTCGACAATTTTACTAACAAAAGTATTTGCTAGTGAAAATCGAGATTATATGCGTATGTTACTATAATACCTCAGGTTTGAATCTTGATGGTGGATTTTCGCGTTTAGAACAACTTAAAGTTCTGCTCTCAATGTAAATTGATTTTTTTTTAACGTTAATTTCATGCATTTAGTTTTCTTGCAATAATAGAGTTTAAAGGGTCTAATATCTAAAGTTGCTGAGTGATTCTTCAAAGTTAGCATCTACATCAATGAAGTTGTCGAGATTTTACTTTGAAGACTTTGTAAAGGATGTAAATGCCACTGCGTGTAACTTTTTTCTCATATTTATGCCAATAGTTGATACTCTTTTGATATTAAGCCTTCAGAATCTTACCTTTCGCCCCACAAGATTTTTCATTACAGTAAATCAAACTTGTCTATGTTACGAGAGAATTTGGAGTAGATTATTAGTGATATACAATTTGGAGTACAATATTTGCAATAATATCATTTACATTTGAATGTGCTCTTATTTAAATTTTGTAATCTCCTTATTTTAATTACAACAATATCCATCCGTTATAGTTTAGTTTCATATATGTTATCTTGGCAAATTTGAGTTATCGCCAAAAGAATGTCCAGATGGCTAATCGGGCCTCTCCATACACTCATTTATTTCAGGAAAAGGTAACAAGTGAACCATTAATCTCTCTCTCACTCTGTCTCTAATGTTTATGTGTTCCTCTGTCTCTAATGTTTATGTGTTCTTGTGCAGGCCCCCTATACTGAGGCGAGAATACGGAAAATAAGATCAAATGACTTCGTTTTTTTGTGCCAAAGTAAAATTACTATAACCACTAGTTCATGTGTGCTCCTATAATAATCATCTGCCCTTTTCTGTGGCCTACTTATTATTATTATTATTATTATTATTATTATTATTATTATGTGTTTGTGTGTTTATTTATGATCATTGAACCGTAAATTAATTGTTTTGCTTGTATATATGAGCGCCATTAGAGTAATGTAGTGATAAAATTTATGATCATTGAACCGTAAATTTTTTATTAAGAAATTAATTAACTAATTTAATTCACTAACTAATTAAT
Source organism: Phtheirospermum japonicum (assembly GCA_014905375.1). Lineage (NCBI taxonomy): Eukaryota > Viridiplantae > Streptophyta > Magnoliopsida > Lamiales > Orobanchaceae > Phtheirospermum > Phtheirospermum japonicum. The sequence continues at coordinate 454,768 of BMAC01000320.1, read as the reverse complement.
TTAATAAAAAATTCCAATATTATCTCAATTTTGCCTCACACAACGTGAGGTGAGGCTCTCACGCAGGCATATCTTTAAAAATTACAAATAACTCCCCATTACTTACTTTTGTCTAAAAAAAGGCACCAAAATCCACATGGTCTCTGCACAGAACCCCCTCGAGAGCCTCTTGAAGCAGCAGTAGTTATTAGCTCAACCTGTTACATACATATGATTATATACATATCACTACATTACTCTAATGGCGCTCATATATACAAGCAAAACAATTAATTTACGGTTCAATGATCATAAATAAACACACAAATACATAATAATAATAATAATAATAATAATAATAATAATAATAATAATAATAAGAAGTAGGCCACAGAAAGGGCAGATGATTATTATAGGAGCACACATGAACTAGTGGTTATAGTAATTTTACTTTGGCACAAAAAAACGAAGCCATTTGATCTTATTTTCCGTATTCTCGCCTCAGTATCAGGGAACTGCACAAGAACACATAAACATTAGAGACAGAGTGAGAGAAAACATTAGAGACAGAGTGAGAGAGATTAATGGTTCACTTGTTACCTTTTCATGAAATAAATGAGTGTATGGGGAGGCCCGATTAGCCATCTGGGCATTCTTTTGGCGATAACTCAAATTTGCCGAGATAACATATATGAAACTAAAAACGGATGGATATTGTCGTAATTAAAATGAGGAGATTACAAAATTTAAATAAGAGCACATGCAAATGTAAATGATATTATTGCAAATATTGTACTCCAAATTGTATATCACTAATAATCTACTCCAAATTCTCTCGTAACATAGACAAGTTTGATTTACTGTAATGAAAAATCTTGTGGGGCGAAAGGTAAGATTCTGAAGGCTATTGGCATAAATATGAGAAAAAAGTTACACGCAGTGGCATTTACATCCTTTACAAAGTCTTCAAAGTAAAATCTCGACAACTTCATTGATGTAGATGCTAACTTTGAAGAATCACTCAGCAACTTTAGATATTAGACCCTTTAAACTCTATTATTGCAAGAAAACTAAATGCATGAAATTAACGTTAAAAAAAAATCAATTTACATTGAGAGCAGAACTTTAAGTTGTTCTATTTTAGGCGAAAACCCACCATCAAAATTCAAACCTGAGGTATTATAGTAACATACGCATATAATCTCGATTTTCACTAGCAACGACTTTTGTTAGTAAAATTGTCGAGGACAAAAATTATCATTTTAAAAAGTAATATTATAGGATCAGAATCACAAACCCTAAGAAAATCTATAGAAGAGAAATTACAATTAATTAAGCCTTGTATTATTGAAAAAAATGAAATTTTATAGTGAGAACATACAGACTTGATCATGGAGATACTTTATGCATTTAATAGCTTCATGGAGAACTGATGCATTATAGTCTGAAATAATAACAAATTCTTAGTTAATTAATCTAAAGAGTACTTAAACTATCATGTATAATTAATTATGTTGAAGAATAAAGATAAACAAAAAGTAAAGAAAAATAAAGAAAGAAATTCATGTACTTTTCTAAAAAGTGAAACCAACTGCCATTTCCTAGCATGAATATAGTTTCATCTAATTCTTATCATCAATAAAACAAAGAAAAAATAGATTTAGTGGCTAAAGAACTTCAAATCATAAAGAAAAGATAACAAAAACATCAAACCCTATAGCTTTCAGACAAGATAACAACAGATAAGAATCAACAATAACATTGTATAGTTCTATTCATTTCAACCCGATGTAATAACATTGTATAATTGCAAATTCTGCCCTTTTTTTGTGACAAAGTAAAAGTACAAGATTTCCTCAGTAACAAGTTTAGTCATATCCTCTGAATATTATAGTCATTCTACTTTCTATGTGCGACTGTGTCTGACCCCGATACTTTCACCAAATTGAACCCGGATTTTCATAGACTTGACCTTCAGCGTCGACTAGGTATACTTTTATATTCAGATATCAACTACTTGAAACCGTACGAGGAACTCTTTGACATTGTGAATCGGAGATGCTCCAACTATGTCAAGTTTGCGGAGATGTATCTTGCAGAAAAGGAGCAGCAGTTTCGTGAGAGTCGAGATATTGACAGGGTTGCTGCTGCTGAGGCTAATGAGATTACAGGGTTGGAGTTTGTTGATTTTGATGGTGATGACGACGAAGATGACGAATATGAGATTACAGGGTTGGAGTTTGTTGATTTTGGTGGGTTGGAGTTTGTTGATTTTGATGGTGATGACGACGAAGATGACAATGATGACAATGATCGTAGCTCTTCTTCTCGTAGCTCTTCTTCTGAATGGGAAAAGGACGAAGAGTCGTAGCTCTTCTTCTCGTAGCTCTTCTTTTGGTGAATGGGAAAAGGACGAACTGAAAATTTAATTATTTGATGAAAGTTGTATGGAGATGGATGGTAGCTTTGTTATATTTTGTATGGATTAGTTACTCTCGTGTTCTGAGATTGATAGTTGTGAATTTATTTGTCCGCATGGATTAGTTACTCTCGTGTTCTGGGATTGATTAGTTGCCCATTGAATTTATTCGTCCTCGTAATCCTCTTTTATTCTGAAATTTATTGATGGATTGAAACAACTTTTGTCTCCGTATTCGGGATGAAACTCTTTTGGCAGGTTACAAATCTAGTGAGAAAGCTCGTGCCAAATATAATGACGCATCCATTCAAATATGCAGGATTTATCCCTTTCTAGTGTGTCCTCTCTCTTGTCAAATATGCACGAACTGTTGTGTTTTTTTGTTTTTTTTGTTTTTTGTGTGTCGTAGATGATCTGTTATCATTATGGCCATCTTCTTTTATAATCTTGAACTAGCATGTTTCAATTCTGAGATTGATTGCTACATATAGATCGATTGATTGTAACACGTTTTGTCTGTTTTCAGGAGGGTGAAAGTATTGTGGCACGTTGCAAAAGGTATTGTGTTCTAGATCTTCTTGCTTGATTTTGTGTTTTCCAGTGTATAATTCATAAATTGATAGTTGCCTATTGAGTGAAACAACTTTTGTCTCTTTCTTATGATTGATTCTATCATTATTATCATTGTCGCCATCCTCTTTTATCTTGTTCTTGTGTGTTTTAATTCTGAAATTAATTGTTGCCTATTGATTGAAACGACTTTTATCTATGTTTTCAGGATGGTGAAAGTCTAGTGGAATGTTGCAAAAACTGCGAGCACTTTGATTAAGCTCCATTTTGTCTTTCTCTTGTCTGTGCCCTAAATCTGTTATGCCCGTCCATGTTTAATTTAAAAATTGATTGTTGCCTAATGACTGTGTCTCTTTTTTCAGGATGCTGGAAGAGTTGTGGTGCGTTGCCAAAAGTGCAATGCTGAAAGTGTTGTGGTACTTTGCCAAAAGTGCAAGCACTTTGAGAAAGATCCAAATTCTCTCCCAACTAAATTAGTAGTGGTAGGATTTATCCCAATCTTGTGTCCTAGATCTGTTATTCTATTCCTCTTTTTCTTGATCTGAAATTGATTGAAACTCTCGTTGTCCTCTTGATCTTGTGTTTTTCCATGTTCAATTATTCTCCGGATTATTTTTCTTTCTCGCCAATATCACCATCCCCCATCCCCCTCTCTTATTTCAAAATCTTGTACTAGTATCTTGATTCTGAAATCTAATGATTGAAACAACAACTGTCTCTGTTTTTCAGCAGCATGTTGAGAGTTTGGAAATGCTCCAAGCTCGTGCCATAGCGTTAGAGAAGATTAGAGAGACTCATCTAATGCGCGAGCGCTCTGAGGATGGTCCGGATTTTCATCCAACTAAAATAAGAAAGGTAGGATTAACCCAAATCTTGTGTGTCCTAGATCTGTTAGTTTCGTCCTCTTTATCTTGTTGAATTCTGAAATTGTTTGTTGACAATTGATTGGATGTATACAACGTGACTTTTTTCTTTTTATATTTTTCCCTTTTTATTGGACCCGAATTGTTTCTGTGTCCCCTAGGAGTGTAATTAAACAACTCTTGTTGTTGTCTTTTTGAGGATTAATAGGTTTGTTCGACAAGGAACTATTTTTTTTTTTTCCTTCCGCAAAAAGAATCCGAATTGTTTTTGTGTTTCCGTCCTTGATGATGATTCTGTTATGACTCTCTCCTCCTGTACAAGTCTGGAATTAATAAATTGTTGCCTATTGATCAAAACAACTTTTGTCTCTTCTGTTTTCAGGATGCTTATAGTTTGGGACTTTGCAAAGTTCGTGCCAAAGTGTTTGAGCGTTTAAGGGCGAAGCAGTTGGAGGAAGCTCCAAATTCCTTCCCTACTAAAATAGTAAAGGTGGAGGGTTTATCCCAATGAACCTTGTGTGTTTCCCTAATGATCTGTCATTCTCGTCGCCCTATTGATTGATTGATTGAAACAACTATTGTCTCTGTTATCATTTTCAGGATGATGATGACAAAGCGTGGGATGAGAGTGCAAAGGTATATGTTATTCTTGGACCAAACCCTAGATTTGTGAAATTCTCGTAATCTTGTGTTTTTCCATGTCTGTTTTTTGCAGGATGATGAAAAAGAGGCACTTTCTGAGGAAGATATAAAAAAGTGGATAGTTGCCGAAAGCTCGGAAAAGGATAAGAAAGGTCGGTCTTCTTTCTGAGGATAGTCCGGTTTGTTTGAATTGTCTTTTGTGTGTCCCATCTGGTTGTTATTATTCTGAAATTGATTGATTGAAACAAGTTGTGTTTTCAGAAATGTAGCAAAGTTTTTTGTTTAGTTATGCAAAGCTACTTCCTATCCAACTCGGAAGAAGTAGTGGACGACGAAGAAGAGTACGACTACGAAGCCTGGGTGGCTCTTAAATGCTGGACATGATGTACCCCATGCCACCGTCGACATTATAAACAAGATTTCTATGTTTCCATAGTTTTCTTACTTGTCAAATTTTCCCAAAATGGAAATGAGATCAAAGAATGTATAGTCACTTTGAATCAAGGATCAGTCTATGTTTTTGAGTTGTTGAATCAAGTATATATTAAAGCAATGTTTTGAGTTTTTAATTACATAAACTATCCCTAAAGTTTTGAGTAATGTTTTCTGATTTTTTTTTTTTTTGATAATATTCCAAATCTCATAATATTGCTTTAATTACTTCTAGTTTCATTTGGATTGAAGAATTTGATTTATGGAAAGGATTTTCGAAAATAATTTCTAATAACTTCATCATAAGATGAATTTGAAATCCATTCAAGTCATTAAAAAACAAAAAAAGTAACAGAACTTTGATTTAGAGATCATATCCACATAAACATTAAAAAAGGGACAAATTAATTTTGAATTAACATAAGGTTAAATAATAATTATTATACAGATCTCTCCTAAAACAAGACTTCAACAAAGATTTTACAACAACACAGCCAAAACACATTACTAGATAACATATGGATTACAAACACATTGATTTTTTTTTTCTCGCTTAGTTTGAAGTCGAATTACGAGGACTTATCCCCAAATTAGACGGCCCGACTTCTCCAATCTTCGGACTGTGGGCCCCTCTTCCACCGGACCGAGGTGTCCTCGCGCCTCTTAGCTCACTAACCCGTGGACTATAAGCTTTCTCCGACAAATGTGGGCTTTGGAGTTTAATGTCTCTTGCAGGAGTTGACGATGAGCTCGTAACCTTTGGACTACAAATGTGCTTCACTTCGCCCCGACTCCTTGTAATAATCCCATCTAATACCTCTCCTCCGTCGGCAAAAGAAGGTCTACCACCGAGTTCTCCCTCCTGCATGCATGCATAAATAAATATAAGTGATTTATTATAGTGCGTTCATAAACAAAAATAATAAAGAAATATTATTGGAACGTAAAGTCAAACCAAAAGTAGAATCAGAATTATCCAAAAACACCCCTCCCTCTATTTTTTTCTGTTTTATTTCGAGCCAAACAGTCCCTTAATTTAAATAATAGGCGAAAACGATATATTTACCGCCGGAATATTGAACGGCACAGCAGGCGCCTCTTCGTATTCCGCAGCGTCCAAGTCTTGAAGGTGAGCCCCTTTGAAGAACTTTGGCAACACGTATTGTCTCACGGGTACCAAAAGCATAATAAGCAGAGGAAACAAAAGCCCTGCGATCGGGACCCACGTAATCCCGAAACAAAGAAGCAAATACGTCGTCTGAAATATCGTGAACAACGCGATCGTCTTGAATGGAACCGTCTCCACAAATGTTGCATGATAATCTTCCAAAACCCTTTAAAAAAAAAAAAAACTTTTTTAGCACTCTTTTTAGTAAAAATCATAAATTCAAGTATTTGAAACACACAAAAAAACGCACTTATATCGTCGGCTTGGTGCGGTGAAGAGTAATAATATCCTTTCCCAGAATTGGTTACCGGGTAAACTTTCGATGGCCATGAAAGCAAAATAACCCCAGAGAACGGACGTTGGAATCATTCTCAGAGCCGGCATTGCGGCAACGCATGCTCCGACCATAACCGACTGCAGCAAATTGCTCACACGCTGTTCCTTAACCTCGACAGGGAGTAAATCGTCAATCTCCTTGTCGACGTCGAAAACCGTTTCGTCGACCGGTGCATCAAAGCTTCCCATGCTCGACGCTAACTGAATGGTCGATTCTTTCAGCTCCTTTAGACCCTGATTGAGTATTTTTTTGTTATTGTAACAATGTTTTATGTGTTTTTTTTTTTTTTTTTAAATGAAATATAAGAAATGTGGGATGTGTATATACTCTTTGTGATGGCTCCTGGTAGATGAGAGGGGTTTGCATTTGTTGATAGGCTTGTTGCATGTTCCCGTATAATTGTCCTAAGCTCGAGTTTGTTTTAATGCTCTGACGTGCGGTATCGACGAGCCGGTTCCTGAGTAACTGTAATTCGACAAAAAAATTTTTTTTAAAAGAATAATAACCAAGAAACTAGCTTTAATTTGAAAGCCATAGCAAGTAAATAATTGTCGTTTTAGAAGATTTCACACAAATTAAGAAGTCTTACACTACAAAAAACCTTACAGTTTACTGACAGAAATCGTTTTGTCACTAATTTTTACAACTACGGACAAATTAAAAAATATTTCTCCCCCTCAAATTATACAGACCAATTGTCGATAAATCACCAACAGTGTTGAAATTAACCGACATAAATATTGTAGGTATTTACTATTTACCGACAATTCTAGATTGTGTTGGTAAATATATACTGACAACAATTTTACCTGAATTTTTTACAATTTTCTTAACATTTACCTTGTAGTGCTACAAAATGACTAATTTACACTCATTTGATGTTGAATTATTGTGAGACAAAAAAGAGAGGCTAAAACGACAATTAATATGGGACGGAGAGAGTTGTTATTAGTATTATTATTATTATTATTTTAATTTTATTTTCACAAAAGCTAATCACCTGGTGTTTGAGAGTAGCTAGACTTTTCGTATGCATTGGAGATTGTGGTATTACACCATTAGATGGAGGAATGCCCAAAAGACCACACATTAGTGTCTGCCAAAAAAAAAAAATCAAATCTTGAAACTTAGACAAGAACAAGGATACTAAATGAGTTTTGCATATACCAGAAAACCGAGCAGCAGTAAATCATAATGAAACGACGGTGGTTTTCTCAAATTGAACTCTTGCTGCTGAGCCAACTGAGACGCGACACTGTGGTCGAAATAGTAAAGTACAGCGATCATCGTCGCGGGAATAAACGCTCCAAGTATGTATAGAATCGGCACATTTAGCATATCCTGGAATAAGTCACAATAAATTATAAACTCGTCAAGTCGTACAAAATAAAAACTAAATAAAATCAACAACTTTAACAAATATGAGCAAAACTTTAACTTGCCTTAATCACTGTCCAATTCTCATAAGCACCCGGTGACCATGGGTTCGGGCTAAAGAGACGTCTTGGAATCCCGTCCGGTACACTTGTAGCCGGTATATATGATATTGCTGTCCACACCAAAACCATTAACGGCACTCCATAGTCGGCTATAAGGCTCCTAAGCCAACCTGTAAGGTAAAAAAAAATCCAAAATCTTTAATTTAATGGGAAAAAAAAAGGTCAGGGGGTGTCACAGAGCCAGCAATCTCTGGCCCGGCCCGGACCTCAGATAGTTAGGCCCAAAAAATCGACCTTTTTTGATGGTCCAACAAAATTAGGCTCGGCCCGATTTTTCCGTTAGGTCTGGTGGGCTCGGGCCGGGCTGGACCGGCCATTTAGACAGCTCTAGTGTTACATGATCAAATGGGGAATTTACTAAATTGAGGGTTTTGCATGAATTTGTTTATTATAAAGAAAATGCTCTCACCGGACCCATATCGCCACGACCTTGCTTTTCGGCTTCTCAACGCGGTTAGCAATAAACCAAACGATAAAACCAAAGCAAACATGCCATTAGCAAACCGCCACGAGGGAATATACACCGTCAGGCTCGAATCTTCCCTTTTCGGTATGCGAAACTCATCCACAAGTCCCTATATCACAAAAATCGAGTTAAAAATTGATCATTACAATTTTATTTTATTTTTAAATAATTGAATATACAAAAAGGAATTTACTTTGATCGCTTGTTGCATGAATAACATCGCGATGAGCATTCCGAACAATTCGCCGGCCACACGGGTAAATCTATTGATGATAGAGCAAGCTCCTAATATAGCCAACAAGAACAACAAGGCCGCGGTCCAAACGCATACCCTGATTTGATTTCAATTCAATAACATTTTACGACAAAATGATGATTGCAATTTTTAAACGGTGAATTAAAAAAAGTTCGAAATGAGGCGCTCGTTCGCTCACTCACCATCCGGTCCATGCGAGGAACAACTCACGACCCAACTCTGGTCTTTGCTTAGCAAAGTCAAACATGAAGGTGTACATTATCACGGTTGGCTCGGCAACACCCAGAATTAGTAACGGTTGACCTCCGATTATCGAGTGTATAATTCCACAAACGGCAGTCGATGCTAATGTCTGAACAGCTGTTAAAACTCCATCTGTGCATAATATTTGATTTTTATAAATATCTAACAAGAAATATCCTTATCCTATATAATTATCATTTGCAAATGTGATTATAATATATGCAACACATTTTCGAACCTGTGCTACGCTCGAGTTGTTCGCCGAACGAAATTACCGGAATAGCCGACGCGAAAAATATATACGTTGTAGGTGCTAATATCCTGAAATTAATTTTAAAAATAAAAAAAAAATTGAATTAATTCATAATGAGAGCAGATTGAAAAATAACATAACTAGCACAAAATTGAAATATAGATTGACACGTGTAAGGGCACCATTGGTTGTATACCTGTAACCAGCTTTGAATCCACCAGTCCAATCTTGCTTGTAACAGAGCAATCTACCATTGATGTCATTCTTAATCCCACGAAAGGGCACAAATGTCTCTTCCATTTTCACAGTTGAGAATAATAATTTGTTAACAATTGGAAAATGGGTTAAATCTGAAAATGGGCCATTGCAACACTGAGAAAATGCATTGCACAAGAACTTACATAAATGAACAATGTGAGGGCTTAAAGAAGAAAGATAGGACTAGACAAATATATAGAGAGCTTTATTTGTTTAATAATTGGGAAAATAAAAATCAAAAATAAAAACCAAAAAATAAAAATCAAAAGAGAAGAAAGAGGGAGAGGTCAAAAGGGATCTACAATGTACTATTACACAATGCACCAGAGAACTCTGTACAAGTAGAGAGCATTAAATAATTGCAAAAAAATGTGGAGCTATATATTCATTGAATATAATAATTAATAATAATAATAAATAATAATACAAAGCTAGCTAGCTCTGTTATTGGAGGAGGAAAGAGTATATACAGTTCAAGACTAGCTGGCATTTGAATCACCATCACCAGTTATAGCTAAATGGGCTTCTCCATAACCCATATTCATTTTTTGTATTTTCTTAAATTGTGATTTATTGGTAACAGAATCTGTTAAATGTTGATGTTAGAGTTGAATTTTGTGTGCACAAATTGATTAATTATAATTATCTTCTTATAAAAATTAATGGTCGGTAAAAAAAATTTAAGTGGGAAAATCAGTTATCATTATTTTGTATTTTAACAAATTATGGGTAGTTTTTGGAAGTATCCCAATTAATATTAAATCTCAATAATTAATTAATGTAATTTTCCTAGATTCAATGTCTTGCCATAACTGATAAAGACATACTCTAAATAATTAGTATTAAATCAAGTGCAATGTTCTTCTCAAAATGCCTATCAATTATCATCAGTTGGTACTAGTCCATTTTTTATTTTGATTTTCTTTATTAAAAAAAAATAACAATAAGTCAGACTTAGTGAAGCATGTATGTTCCCGATCAAATTGCTTTTTTTTAAACATAGGCTTACGATAACGATGTCATTCCCTAGACAAGATGCCTCAGATGATTAAAATTAAAAAACATTAGTAGTATATTAAAATCGGGGATGAGTCAAAGAGTGGAAAATTAAAATAAGTAGTGTGACAGCAAAAAATTTCATGTGCACACCATTATTAATTTATTTATTATCTGCAAAATTTCATAAGCAAACGCGTACATGCAATGACGACGCCACTATTTAATTCAATAATGTTTTTTGGACAATCTCCTACCAACGACCTTTTATTGTTTTTTTTTTTTTTAATATCTTGATTAACTGATTACAAGAGTATTTGACATCAATTAAAAAAAAATTAAAAACCGATGTTGAAAAAAATAATTGTGTAACTCGTTTTAAAACACTATTTAAAATCGGTCCTAATGTGCCGTTATAATAGTATTGTCGGAATCAAACGACATACTTGTAATTTGAATTTAAGTGAATTTATAACCCATCAACTATTATCTGTTTGATAAGACATAAAGCAACGTGGTCCAGAAACTGAAATGAGAAATAATATTGCCAACAGAAAAAAATAGAAATTGAGAGACTCCAATTTCCAAATGAATTAGTCGTATAAAAGGACAAGAAGAATGATAGATGGGGTATTTAGTAAATTACGATTTATATGTATGCTCAAGAACATGAAGTTGAAATGTGGTTTAATTAGTCCTAGAATAGTAGAATGTGTACGTGGAAGTAAAACCAAACATTTCTTTTGAATGAAACGTTTTTGGCCTTTTGCAATCACTAAGATCAACTTATATGGCTAATAAAGAGAGAAAAAAAAAATTGTATTTCCAAACTCCAATATAATTTTTTTGTTGTATATATTTTACCAAATGAGAACTCCTCATAGGTCGAGTATTATTAAGGCAATTTGTTAATTAAGTGAATTAAACAATTTTTTTTTGTATTTTTTTGTTATTTGATAAACAAAATAATATTATAATAAAAAACATTGTTCGAGTATATGACCGGTATATACCCTACCATTAGTTTTCAGGATTTCAATAAAGTTATGTTCTCATTGCAACTAGAGGCGGATATAGAAAAAAATATTTGGTACAGAATTAAAGTAATATTTTGATTTATTTATTTATCAAAATGATACTGAAAAAATTATCACATTTCATAACAAGTATAAAATTTAATAGGGGTTCAAAAAATACATATTACTATTGTTCTCGTCGAGTTATCATATTTGAAGTATTGCATCACGCTAATAACATATAATAACTCAGTATTGCATCATGATCGAAGAATTCTTAGCACTCTAGGAAATCTTCTCCGCAATAGTACGGAGTCGATTGTAGAGCGATAAGCTTTCCCGAGTCGTGTTTCTCGAGGATAGATATAATCGGCGATCGGTGGTTTTAGTTATTCTCTTGTTAAGCTAAATTAAACTAATATACACTAAGAAAGTATTAAGTCATTGAGTGGGTTTGAGTTTTATGCTAAAACTTTGAATTTAAAAGGGGACTTTAACTCAAATAAAGAGAACGAGGGTTTAGGGTGTTCGGTTCGTCTCCATGATTAATCGGTTTTCGCCGAGCACTTAATCCACAATTCGGGGTTGTCAATCCCAAATGTCGATTAAGCATTGAGGTCGTCAATCCCAATTCTCGACAAACTCCGATTAATGGTTCTAAACGAACCTAAACCCTAAACTCATAATTACTAAACTAATTGCATCAAACTAAGCTTACAATTAAAAGAGGATTCATGGAGGGAAAATTCAAGCATTTCAAATTGAAATTGGTCAAAGGCTTTTAAATAGACAAGACAAATTACCAAAGAGGAATAGTTCATACATCTTTCAAAAGTCCAAGAGCTTGCTTGGCTAAAAAGAGTAAAAAGCTTGAAAAGAGCATTAATGGAGTTTTTGCAAGAATATGAACAAACTAAAACCTAGAAATGAGAATCGAAGAACAATGCCAAGAACAACAACACAAACTAAATCTAAAAACCAACACAACATCAATAACAGCAATCAACAATAACAACACAAGAAGATAAGAGAAAGAACACTACCAAATTGCATTGAACTCAAAAGCTTCAAGTTTATTACAATCTTCCAAAGCAACCAAGAACCACAAGTGAAGGGTATGTCACCTTCCTCCTCACTTGCTAAGATCTACTAAACCTAACTACACTAACTACTAAACTAGCTAAACTACATTAACTAAGGATTTAAACTAGGGTTTATTATTGCAAGAAAATGTAAAGGCTTGGAGGAAATGGAGCAAGCCCCAAATTCCACCAAGGAGGGTTAGATAAGGTTGGAGAAGGTTAGGCTTATTTATACAAAAATACAGGGGCAAAATTATCAAAACAGGATAAAATCACGAATCTGGACTGCGTCTCAGTAGATCGACTGAGGAGCAGTCGATCGACTAAGGGTCAGTCGATCGACTGCTTTCAAAATTCTCCGAACATTCTACCCGCCAGTTGATTTCAACCCCTCAGTCGACCAACCAGTCGATCGACTAGCTCGGCTGCTCCAACTCGGTTTTCTCGTTTCGCTCTAATCGTCCGCCGGTTGTCGCTCCTCGTTCACGCTGTGTTTTCTTGCTTTGCCCGTTCCAATCCGATTCGAGTGGGATGCTCCGAGCGTGCACGGGACCGCTTGGTCATCCTACGGCTAAAAATACGAAAAAGGGTAAAAATGTACGAAAAACAACTAAAAACAGCACAAAAGTTATACAAACCTAAAACTAACAAAATAGGCCAAAGCGACTCCTAAAATCCGTAAATGCAAGCAAAACACACGCGAATGCGACACAAAAAGGTAACAAAAAGGTGTACAAAAAAGTACAAATCACATCACACTAATAACATATAATAACTCTTTCTCCAGATATGTAACTAAAATAATTATAAAATATTTAACCTCTTATGTTATTACATAATTCTTTACATACGTCATTTTGAAAAATACTTTTTTTACACTCATCATTGCCAATGGAGAAGTAACACTAATTTCAAAAGAATATATACTTTTGTGAAAGTTTAATGCTTCTCTTTATACAAATTAAAGAAGACTAATTAAATAGATCATAATACTATTATGATTTCTAGAACCAAATAATGACTACAATTTAAGTGAATTAAATACCAATAGCAATAGTTATTTCTTTACATTTCCACAAATAGATTTTCAAGTGAGCAAATGCTAAAATCAATAAAACATTTTCAACAATTGGTATAAATAATAATAAAAAAATCTAAAATTTACTAGATTTGAAGATAAACAAGAACCATCAACATTTAAACTAAAATCTCCATGAAGTATCACCAAAATTAAAGATTAGCATTTAAAAATTCAAATAGTAAAATTAGCTAATGTAAAGATTAATGGACTTATTTTAATTGAAACTAGAGAGAGATTCAATTATTTTTTATAATGAATATTTTTTTTTTAATGGTGGAACACTCATAACATATACACATATTTTAATTTTTATATATATATGGGGCCTTCTACGGTACAATAACTTTATGATACCTCTAACTCTATTAACCAATAGATTTACTCAAAAATATTCTAATTCACTAATATTAATAGTGTGTTAAAAAGTGATTGGATTATCATAAATGGGTATGGTAAAATGAAAAGACCGTAGAGATTTCATATATATATATATAACATAAAAAATGGGAGATTTTGGAGGTCCTGTGCTGCCCAACCCCCATGTAAATCAGCCTCTGATTGCAACCAACCAATTTACTCGTAATCTAGAAGTAGAAGAAAATGTATTTTCAATTTCTAATTCTACGAATTTGATTTTATAACTTAATAAACAATTTTCGTAACGCATCTACAAGTTACAACTAGTGCTCTAAGGAGGCAAAAGGTGGCGCCTACGTGCGAGGCGTGAGCAAAATGTCTCGCCTAATGTCAAGGCGTGTAAAAATGCGTGAAGGCGCATGTGTTTTATATGAGTAACTTGATTTTTTTTTTTTAAATTTTGTTAAATATTACAAAATGTATAATAACACCTTAAAAAAGATCAAATAATTAATATTTTGCAAAACTATTAAAGCGTCTTATGAAAAATATTATACTTTTACAGTAGAAATATCACGTTTCTACCATAAAATTCATACTTTTCAAAAAATGTGAATAGTTGTTTTGAAAGTATGATTTTATAAATTAAAAGTATAAATTATAATTTGAAAAATATGATCATCTTACATGAGGCTGTGAATAACACGTTGATTTTGTATAGATAATTAATAAGTTGCTAACTATATTGAAAAATATGTAGGCAAATTTGTTAAACATATACATATATTTATTTATTATAACAATATAGTAAATGAAAAAAATAAAATTACTTGAAAATGTATTTTCACATCTAGATTTCGTCCAAGCACAACTGCACTTTCAGGGTTTGAAATTTGACATTACTAACCTCGAGTAGTTCAACTTTTAATTTCTAATTCATATACATACCACTAACTTTGAGTTATCATCTATTTTTAGTTTCTATAATAAATCACTTTCTCTTTTCCAATATAGTTTTTTTTTTTCAAACACTATCTAAGTTTGGCAGGAGAGACTTGGAGGAGAAACGAATTTCCTTCTCTTCTTGAACCCAAACAGAATTGCTTTCCACTTTCCCTATTTACACCTACATTTTTCAAGCTTATCTTAATTGGAAGGTACGAAATGATGGATTTGGGTCATTTGGCAATAAAATCGCTAATTATTTTTGACTCGTAACATGAAATATTGGTTGTCGAGTGTAGTTGTCCTTCTAGCGTTTTCTTTGTTCACTTTAGGTGACAGTTAATAGCAACTTTTACGTTCTACTTTTATTCTTCCTCCCCTTTCAGCAAAAGTTAAGGCGTGTGACATAAAGAGATGACAAAAAAGAGTTAAGTATATGAAAGTGATACTATGCATGCACATGTGTAATACAAAAAGAAATAAAATGTGAAGAAATTAATTTAGAGATAGCCAAATTCAATTTTGCAAAATCACACGTGACAGTGTTGTGGATAAATTTTGTACTATGGAAATTCGTTGGTTCACTCATTTACATATATATACATATATTCACTCATTGAATACATTACATAAAAGATAAAAGATAAATAAAAATAAATATACACCATGTACATATACATTAATTTATATGTATGTGTACATCATATTGCAATCGGGTGCATCATGCTAGGTGAACTTAGGTGCATCATATAATTTACGATCATTTATGTCGAATGTCACTTTGCATGTAAAAAGTATATATATATATATATATATATATATAGGATTAGGTCAAATAGATCCCACGTCAATATATGCGAACCTAGGGACCAATCCAGGCCGTAGATCTAATAATATGTATGGACCAGATTTTTTCTCTTTTTTAAATTAATTAAATTATATATATGGAATGAGAAGAACTTTTATGTCATTGTACAAACCCCTAAATCATGTTAAATTCACCATCCATCCCGTACTTTCCCCAAACCATCAACCCGTGTCCAAATTCATCCCCTTGTCCACAAACACCGCCCCTTGTCCAGAAATTGGAAATCGTCCGGCGGCGGGAGCAACCCACAACAACTACAAGCGGCGCAGGCAACCACCCGCAGTGGCAGACGGTGACATCCGAATTTCAGAGATCGGTCGGGTCCATCTCCTTCGATTTCGGCGGACGGCGGCAGCGATTCAACACGTGGGGTTGCTGGGTCTTGTGCGGGTGGTGTTGCCATCGTTGCTGAGATGGAGGGATTGGTGGCGATTCGTTCTCTTCCTTCGATTGACCACGACAGTGGTTCGGCGAACGGCGAATTTGGCTGGGTTTTTGGCTTCGGTTCGGCGAACGGCGAACGGCGAATTCGGCGAATTTTGACATCTTATTTTAGCATCTTTAGGTAATTTTATCTGGGATTTGGTTGGTTGGTTGAGTCTTTTGGGTTGCCGGACTGTGAACGGCAGTCGGTGAATGGGGTGGCGATGGTTCAGCAGGTTCCTCGTGACGGCGGTGTGGCTGAGATTTGGTTGGTTAGGTCTTTGGTCTTTGGGTAGGGTTTAATGAATGTAGGGCTGAATGAATGGGTGGGGTTGAATGTATGGGTAGGGTTGAATGTTTGGCCAAAAAGCAGTATTAGTGTAGTTCAAAAGCACTCTAACAATATTAGAAAAAGCACTCCAAGTATCTGCACAGTGTAATTATATGCAATTTTAGAAAAAGCAGTTTTAGTGTAGTAAAAAAGCGCTGCCGTAATATGAAAAAAGCATTGCTAATTACATTATAAAAGCACTAATTATATGTGAAAAAAGTATTGCTACTTAATTATACATAAATTTTATTTAAAATTGTTTGTTGAAMATTTGAGTTTTTTTGAAATTTTTGAATTTTTCCGTAATTGTAGATGAATTTTGTGATGCTTTTTGTATAAAGCCGCAGTGCTTTTTTTCTTWTTTATCCGTAGTGCTTTCTAAAGAGCAATTCAGCGCTCTTTATAAATGTTGTTATATGTCGAAAATACCCTTTTTATTAATTTAATGCAATATTTACCATAAATACACTGCTGACGTGTCATGTTCTCAACCATCTAAATTATTCAATCCAATGATCAAGATGAGTCCCTAGGTTCACATATTCCATTTGAACCCACCCCTCTATATATATATATATATAAATTTTTTTCCCTAAAATGTCTCTTTCAACGTTAGAAGTGTTACTCTTATACTAGAAAGTGTCACTTTTGCCTTATTTTTGTTAATATTCATCTTAAAAAAATAAAATAAAAAATTGTTCCTTAAAGTGTCACTATATTCTTTAAACTTCTCATTTTCCCCTTAAAATATGCTTTACCATTTTTAATGAACAATATCAACTTAATAAGTGACGCCTTTTTCTTGAAAAGTGTCACATTTTTTTTTTTTAAATATCACTTTAACAAAAATATATAAACACACACATATATGTTTATCATTAAAATATCACACCGTAGATCTCTAAATGTTATCTAAATAAAATAATACTATCACAAACTATTTTTGAAATGAATTTGATAAGAAGTGAAGTGTCACCATTCTGTTTATATCACTTTTGGCCTTAAATAAAATTTGAATGTAAATAAATCACATCTTAATTCGTTGCACGAACCTACTCGTTCAATTATATGTAATATCCCAAGTCCAAAAATGGTAGGCAAGAGAATCTTCTTTTGATTCCAAAGTATCAGCCAACGAATATTTTGAAGCTATTCACACACTTTCCATAAAATAAGTTACAAGTGCTCCTTAATTAATTAATAGTGTCATAAAATTATGAATCTTCAGCTTGTTAGTGCAGCAATTGCCTTGTCGCCTTGCTTAATAAATCAATTTGGGGGGTTTGGTTTATATGTGTTCCTTTTAGCTTTAGATTGAAAAAACCTTGTAATATAAAAGAAGCCATAGTTGGCAATGAAAATGTAAAGTTGAATTAATGCATAATTATCGTTATTATAAACTTTTGATACATGCAACAACCAATAATGGTACATAAAAGATGTTTCATGAGCTATTAAAAAAAATAAAATAATGATATTATAAACAACATTATTAATCTTCCTTTTTTTCATATTTTAAATATAATATATAGCAATTACTTTTATTTTCTCTTTTCTGATTTTATTATTTATTTCCTTTTCCTTTCCTTGATTATGATTCATATAAAATGTCCTGCACCAAAGTTCTTTTAGCTTGTAGGAGCAAAATAATTGATAAGAATTTGAGATAATACAAACTAAGCCACAATAATTAATAATAATAGCGAGGTAGTTCATTTTCTATCTCAATCAGTGTTCTAAAAGGCGGGGCTTAGGCGCGCCTAGGCGTGAGGCACGGGAAAAACGCTTCGCCTAGTGCCTAGGCTGAAAAAAGGCGGTCAACTTGTTTTATTGACCGTCTAGGCGTGAAAAGGCGCATGCCTTTTAGATGAATAACCTGATTTTTTTTAAATTTAGCCAAATATTAAAAAATTTATAATGACAGCAAAAAATGATCAAATAATTAATATTTCGCAAAAATTATTGTAAGAAACAGGTGCAAGTCCCAATAAAGCTCCAACCCTTACTGCCCAACCTGAGAACGAACATCTAATGCGTCCCACTTATTGAATAGGGTTCTATGGCCGGTCCGCGATCCCTGGATGCCGAAGGCGCCCTTGAGGTGATCTCGTAGTTCCAACGGGGTGGAGATGATGTGGTCGGCCTATGGATTTTCCTTTTTTTCTTTTGTCGTCTTTCGCTCAAAGGGTTGAAGGGAGGCTGACGTCTGCCCAGTGCCAAAAGGTCAAGCCCAAGAGGAGTTTAATGCGATTCGATTAGAAACGTCTTATGAATATGATCATACTTATACAATTAAATGTCATGTTTTTATTGTGAAATTCATACTTTTCGAAAAAATGTGAATAATTATGAAAGTATAATTTATGATTTGAAAAATATGATCATCTAACATGACACCGTGATTAGTACGTTGATTTTGTATAGACGATTAGTATTTTGCTAATTATATTGAAAAATATATAGACAAGTTTGTTAAACATATATTTTTTCTTACTTATTATAACAACATAATAAATAAAATAATAAAAATATTTGAAAACACCTTTTTACACCCAGACTTCGTATAGGCACGTCTACTCTTTCAAGACTTGAGGCTTGACATTGCTATTTTGCCACACCTCACGCCTTTTTTAACCTTGATCTCAACCATTGAATAAGTATAGGGCCTCTTTTAATTGATACTACTTTTTGATCCATCAATCAGTGTTCAATATCAAATGTGAACTTGTTTTAATTCTGTAGGGTTTGCTTCTAATCATGACCCTTGACATGTTAACTAAATCATTGAAGTTCGCCTCCTAGAATATTCCTCGAGTCCTTCCATAAATAGTATCAATAAATATTAGAAAACTTTGAAATAAGTAGATTATTATTATTATTTAAATTACAATAATTGGAGGATGGTTGTCTTTGACCTTTAAGATTACTAATATGCTATAATTAGAGAACATCCCAATTTTTATATATATATTAAAATGTATATTGATATTTATCATAGTAAAAATGACCTTTTATCACAATGGAGGTGAACTTTTATCGAAATAGATGAGAACATTTTTATCACAAATTAAATCTGAATATTTTTATACTCTTTAAGTGTTCATAAATGCACATTTATCATAGTAAAAATAAAAATATATTATAGCAAATATAAGATTATTTTGACATATATGAACATATATTTAAAATTTACCGAATATATGATACAATGTACATTCAAATGTACATAATAATTTGCATTAATTGAAGGAATGGGCTAAAATGAAAAACGTGGCCCACATAAAATAACGAGGAACACATAGTAAATGCATGGGCTTGCAAAAGCCAAAGTCGGTTTTGATCCAAGAAAAAAGGCCCAACTTTGGTTTCAGCCACAAATCACAAGCCTAAAACAAAGCATGGGTCATAGCAGCTACGACACCTATGTATGGGCTACCAATTTACCAAACATAGAAAGAAAAGCAAGTGATGGATGACGACATGAGTGAAAGGGAGATGATGAGTTTGACGGTTCAACTCGAATAAGAACACAAACATAATTCCAAATCTCAATGAGAAATAAAAAAAATTGTATTGAAAAGAGAGAATAAATCTAAAAAACTCAATCAAACCTCGACAATCCCTTTTTTAATGTTTAACAAATAAGCTTTTTTGTACTAGGGTTAAGGACTCCTTGTAAGAACGCTTCTACACATAAAAAGATAATAAAATAGACATTTAAACTAATATAAATAGATAATAACTAGTAATATCTTTTATTAATTAATCTCTAATTCCATCAGGGTCTTAGAATAATAAAAGTGTAATATAATTACAACTGATTTTTCCTTAACATGATGCTATATCACTAGATAACATTAAATGTCCTTGTAATTGTAGAACAAAATAGGTATAGAGGTTCTTGGCGGCAATTGCAATGACATAGTGAAATGGAAATTCGATTTCTACCTAACAATAACTAAAATAGGTTGTTTTTTAAGGTCAAACGTCTCAAATTCGATTTCTCATCTCTGTGTAACATTTAAGCAACATCGTCAACGGATTTAGAGTTATAGAAAAATAAGAAATACCTAATATGTCATCATATTGCCCAGAGTGGCTTGGTGATTTTGGCAACATGGGCCACTAAACTAAAAATGGGTATAGTCAGTCAATTATGGGGTGAATGAAAATGTCCATATGTTCAGCTTTATCATGTGCTGGGTAGGAATATGATAGTCTAGATAGATAGTGCAATTTGTTCCACCCACAACACATTTGTGCTCTTCCCATTAACGATCAGCAGACAGATGTGCGAAATCTGCAGTGGGATTATGAAATATTGCAAAAAAAAATAATAATAATAATAATTGGGATTTGAACCACTGAAAATGGCATGACAGAGCACTAAATGGCAGAAAAATAAAACATAAATTAATTAATGCGGTGAGCGTGGATCGAACACGCGACCTTCAGATCTTCAGTCTGACGCTCTCCTAACTGAGCTATCCCCGCCTGATATAAGAAATATACAATTATTTTTAATCTAACATATAAACACTTACAAAAAATTCAATTATCAAAAAATGCGGTGAGCGTGGATCGAACACGCGACCTTCAGATCTTCAGTCTGACGCTCTCCCAACTGAGCTATCCCCGCTAGATGTCATCGATCTTTATCAGTTTATTAATCTCTAAGTATTATTTCAAAACGAAGATTTATTGACCCCCTATCAAGTTTTCCAAAAAAGGAGCTCTGTTTATTATTCCATGCTATATATAACCTATTTTGAAATTTGAACACAAGCAATTACCAAAACTAATAATAAGTCGGAACAACCCATTCAACTCTTACACTTTCAACGACCCAAATAGATGTAACAAATGTTTTACAAAGTAGAGTTGGGGCCATTAATTCAACATGACCCATTTTATTGACCATTAGTTAAAATGCTGATTAATTCAAGCATTATTACAGAAAAAGTTAAGCCCTAGGGAAGGTGTGGAATAGTTGGCCGTGAGTATTTCTCCGGCGACAATAGCATTAGCAGCCTCCGTGTAATGAACTCCATCCCAACTTATGTACCGTGACCCTAGTTCGCACACGTCGTATCCTTTGTCCCGACATTTTAAGCTAGGTTCGTAATTGTACGGTGGCCCACCATGCCCGCAACATGCCATCAACGGATTCTTGAAACCTATTCATACACAATCACATAAAATTTAAAATTCCAATATCCTTATAAAATGACATAAATGCCCTTATTTGAGTCTATTAGTGTTGATTTTTTATGAGACAGAGGGAGTATTATTTTAAGAAAAGGTTACGATTCAAAATTAACTAAGACTCACCATAAGGGGCCGATTTCGCAATGAGGTTGTATTTGATGGAGTAAATATCCACATAGACGATCGTTGAACTCTTCATCTGAGACCGTAGATCTTGACAAAGATCGCTTAGTTTCGCGTTGAATGCTTTTGCGCCATCATTCATAGACTTAATGCATCCATATTGATCGAAATCGGTAGCGTTGGTTTTTCTCGAACCTAATTTTTCAGGCAAACAACCTAATGGCCCTGTATTATGAACCCAAAAATTCTTCCCACCAAGTTGGTATATGGCCTAAATATTTTTAAAAAAATGTTGGTTATTAGTATATAAACAAAAAGTTTAAACTTGACTATGAATGTAGAAAGAATTAGCATATATACCAACATAGCATCCCTTATTTCAGATATAAAAGTAGGGATCTTTTCGATAATTTCGGGATACGATGAAAGCGAGTTAAATGCACCGGTCAAGTCGTTTTGTCCGATGTCGATTGTGTAAAGCGCGTTCTTGAAATCATCTTCGCCGACCAAATTTTTGAAACCTGGCCAAATGTTTTGTGTCTAAAAATCATTAAAAGAAAAAAAAAACTTCAAATAGCAAATTAAGAAATTTCATTATAGGCTACACATACCCTTAGACTGATATTCAAGAGAGCGGTTGCGAAAGCGTCTAAATTGAAGAATTTGAACGTTTAAACTGAAAGGGACATATTTCGGGAGAGTGGATGAGCCGGCTATTGCGAAATTAACTCCGTTTGTGAAATCGGGTTCCAATGAGTCCAAATAAGGTGTCAAGTAACCGGCTTTCAGATTTTCACCTGTGAAATGAACGGAGATAGATCAACTCTTGCAATAATGTCTATATATCCTTGGTCACAGTAATATACTAGCTTACACAAGAAATCGATGACTAAGCGTCCATCACATAGCCGGCCTGTTGGCTTATGGAAGAAAGCGCGGGCATCCGGATAATCGAAGTTGAATCCCATTGCAACCGAATAACCGCCAGTGTCCGAGTTTGAGTCACCGAAGTTGAAAATCACCGGCTTTTTTTGGCATTGAGAAGCAACAAAAGGTAGACAAAAAATTATAAGAGCAGGGGTTATGATCATGAATTTTTGGTTATAAGACATTTTTTGGCTGCAGTGAGAAAGAAACTCGGTACATTAAACCATCAATGCTTTAGATACATATATAGACAAAGAAAAAGAAAAGATAAAACAAATATAGATATTCATTATTAATTAATTAATTAATTCCATTGTTGTTTCTGGCAATGTGGTCACTATACATATATAGTGGAATAATGCATTCTGTCACTATCCCGTCAATTGCCAAATACTCTCCATCCAAGCTACATGACTTACTCTTACACTTTGAACAACCAAAATCGCGTAACAAATGTTTTCAAAAGGACTCATTTTATGGATCATTATTAATTAAAATGCTAATGATTATCTCAAGCATTAGTTGTTACAGAAAAAGTTAAGCCCAAGAGGAGGCGTTGAATAGTTGGTCGTGAGTATTTCTCCGGCAACAATAGCGTTAGCAACCTCCGTATAATGAAGTCCATCCCAACTTATGTACCGTGACCCTTGTTCGCACACAGTGTATCCTACGTTGTCCCGGCATTTTAAACTAGGATCATAGTTGTACGGTGGCCCACCATGCCCACAACACGCCATTAACGGGTTCTTGAAACCTATCCATACACAATCCACACTTTCAGGACCTGTTTTGATTAACATTCGTTGAAATTTTGAATTCTAGTATTCAAAATTATGAGGTATTTAGAATTATGTGAATATTAAGAATTTTTGTTTGTTATAGGATTCAGAATTCTTGTTTGAGTATTAGTTAAAACGAGTATTCGGTATTCAGAACAACGAATCCAGTATTCTGAATGCTAGGGCAAACAAGGCCTCAGTGATTTTTTATATATATATTTTATCTGTTATCTCAAAATAAATGTCATTTAGAAAATTTCACACAAATTGTGAAACCTTATAAAATGACTAATATACCCTTACTTGGAATGGCTTCATCCTCTTAACATCACTTTCATTTTCATATATTTTGCGCTAAAGCGATTATTAATTATTTTACTCACTCACCGTAAGAGGCGGAATTTGCAAATAGGTTGTATTTGATAGAGTAAATATCCACATAGACGATCGTTGAGTTCTTCATCTGAAACCGTAGACCTTGACAAAGAGCGCTTAGTTCGGCATTGAACGCTTTGGCGCCTTCGTTCATATACTTAATGCATCCAAATTGATCGAAATCGTTAGCATTGGTTATTCTTGAGCCTAAATTTTCAGGCAAACAACCAAATGGGCCTGTATTATGAACCCAAAAATTCTTCCCGCCAAGTAGGTATATGCCCTAAATTTAAAAAAAAAATAATGTTGGTTAAATAGTATATAACAAAATACAAATGATTAGACTATGAATGAAGAAATATATATACCCACATAGCATCCCTGATTTCAGATATGAAAAAAGGGATCTTTTCAATAATTTCAGGATACGAAAGTGAGTTAAATGCAACCGACAAATCGTTTTGTCCAATGTCGATTGTGTAAAGCGCGTTCTTGAAATCCTCTTCGCGGACCAGGTTTTTGAAACCTGATGCAAAATGACATTTCATGTCAAAATCAATTTTCTTTCAAAGAACGTAGCAAATTCAAAATTTCATTATAGGCTAATATGTATATATATTTATATACCTTTAGAGTGGTATTCCAAAGAACGGTTATGAAAGCGCATGAATTGAAGAATTTGAACGTCTAAACTGAAAGGGACATATTTGGGGAGAGTGGATGAGCCGACTATTGCGAAATTAACTCCATTTGTGAAATTGGGTTCCAATGAGTCCATATAAGGTGTTAAATAACTAGTCTTCAGATTTTCACCTGTGAAATTAACAGAGATTAAACTCTTGTAATTTTTCTATGGTAATCTCACTAAATATATACTTACCCTTTCATTATGTCAATTAAAGTAATCATAATAATAAATACGTTACAACCTGCATGCATGGGCTCGCCTATATCGATTTTTCAAAAAAAAAACAGTTTATATGATAAATATTGAAAATGACCATAGTTAGTTTTAAGCTTACACAAGAAATCGATGACTAAGCGGCCGTCACATAGCCGGCCTGTTGGCTTATGGAAGAAAGCGCGGCCATCAGGATAACCCCATTCAAATCCCATTGCAGCCGAATAACCACCGGTGTCCGAGTTTGAGTCGCCAAAGTTGAAAATCACCGGACTTTTTTGGCACTTTGAAGCAACAAAAGGTAGAGAAAAAGTTACAAGAGCAAGAAATACGTAGTAAGACATTTTTATTTTTTTTTACCGTGGTAAAGAAACTCGATACAATACATTAACCATCAATGCTCAACTTATATATACATTGTTGGTTTTGACAATGTGGTCACTTTACATAATGTGGAATAATGGGTTAAATCTTGTCCGGATCTGGTCAGTTGAAAAATATAGTTTCTAGGATGACGGTGTAATTAAGAACTTGAAGCGTGTTGTATTCTATGATCTGATCCCATATGTAAAGGAGTAATAAGCAGCTTAACTTTTGGGATCTTGATTGATTCCTTTGAAGACAATTTAGTTTCATACTTTTTTTTGTTTGTTTCTTCTTCTTATTTTTTATAGTTGTGAGAGTTTGGTATAAAACAGGACGGCTTCTAGAAGTTTAATTATTTCTACTCGGAATAGTGTCATTTATCACTTCTTATTTTTATTAATTAATTTTTCTTTTTGTTATTATCTTAGGAATAAACCTTCATATTGACTTATAAACTATTCCCAATTAATTTACTCCTAACAATTGGTTCGACTTGTCGTCGATTGACAACCACAAGCATGGAGTCTAGAGTTGAAGTCTTGGAGAAGAAAAGGCACAATATTGTTCAGTGTAATTGACCTGATCAGTGGGGTGAGCAAAAAACCAATTCGGTTTTCGGTTCAAGGATTCTGTTCGGTTTGATTTTTTTGTGTTAGATACAAAAATATAATTTATTTAAAAAAAATTATATTACTTTTTTTAAAAATTAATTCGGTTCAATTTCGTTAATTCGATTCTAAGTCTCTTTTTCCGACACTGTTTGGTTCGGTTAATTCAGTTCTAATTCTATTTTCGGTTCAACTCAGATTGCAATTTTATAAACTTATTTCCGCCTAATTTTTTTGACTCCATGAAGCATTCGTCAATTTACTTCGAGAGGTTTTTTCACAAACTGGAGGACAATGTGAAAAATAAGGTGAGCGTCGAGGGCTCGATAGTAAACGCATATCTTATAGAATAGTCGTCAACATTCACTTCGTACTATTTTAAAAATCATGTTTTAATGAAAAGGACGATTTTGCCTTGTCATGATGGACAAAATGGTGAAGACAATGATGATGGCGTTCCTTCAGTATTTAAAAAATATAGTAAAATACTTGACGCATCGGGAAAAATATTATTGAACAAAAAGACTTCGATGAGTGAAAATTACGTGAAAATATAGCTTAAATGAATATTTAGAGTCGTATCAGACGTAGAGGTCGTTGACGATCTTCATTGGGCTCATCTTCGGGTCATGCTTCTCTTTGTTCATCATCCTCGTCTCATCATCACTTACAGGATGAAAACGATGATATGATAGACTTAACTGCAGGGACTCTGCCAACCGTTTCAGCCACCCCGTCAGCTGCTAGTACATAGAGAGGCCTCATGCCATCACGTCCTGTTATGATCAAGGTTGTCGTCCTACAAGTTAAGTAACTTTAATTTAATTTTTATTTCTATAAACTCTTTATATTAATATAGTGCTCTAATAAACTACATAATTTACTAGGCTATGCAGTCACTCGGCGGAATTAACGATGATTTTTCGGTTGATTCACGAGGCTCGTGTACACCCCGATGGTTAGAAGTATGGGCATATTCCCTAGTTTCATCGTTAGTTGTGGTGGCCCTAGTTTTTAGTAATTAACTAATAATATTTTCAAAATTTATTATATATAATAATATTTATTAATCAAATTATTTTATTTTATTTTGTTATTGGAACGCGAGTTTGTATTATGAGGAGGTCGTACAACGGAACTTTTATAGTTTTATGACTCACTCGTGGCGCAACCGTCTCCACGAGTGGAAGGCAAAGTAGAGAACGGATGGGAGGGTACCCACATACGTGGGCGAGAACATCTGTAGGAGTTGGGTAGTGGAGTTGAGAAGTTAGAGAATAAGAAGCAATCCGAGCAAGCGAGAAGGAGTAGGGTGAGCGAGCCCAGCGGACCTGGTATTGGTATTCAAGCACAAAAGGTGGGTCTCAAATTGCGATTGGTCATTCACGTCAACTCGTAAGTAAATTTAAATGTGTTTGTAAGTTTACCTCATAAGTAATTAATAAGTTCATAATTAGTGATGAATCAAAATCTAATTTAAATATTATATACAACGTGAGGATATGGGGAAGGAACTCACTGCATTCGAACTTTTCTTGATTATGCACCAAAGACTCTACGACACATTCAGTGATCCTGTATCACAACAGTTTTTGTAAATATTTTATTTAGATGTAATTAAATATATATATCTTTTATTTTTAATTCTCATAACGGTAAATTATACATTAATCAAATTATTGCAGGAGGAGTATCAGAGACGTCTAGAGGATAGACATGTTTCATCACATAATCCCATCAACATTAATGAGGACGAGGTCTATTTAGAAATTGTCGGAGTGAAAAAGGGTCGTCGATTGCTTAGCAGGTCTTCTGGTTTCGAAGACTTCTGAAGGTGGTACCTCCTCTTCTCTAGATAGCCGTGTCACGGAGTTTCAGATGCAGATGAATGTTTTGAAAAGTCTGGTTGAGACTCAACTCGAGGCAAACGAGCGGGCACATCAGGAGAAGTTCCAAATGACTCTCAACTCGTGTCGCATTGTATCGATGTCTAATCAATATTTAATAATAACGGGGAAACCCGCATAAAACTGAGTTTGAAAAAATGTAAAATATACAAAACTCGCGTTTTACAAGTGAATATGTGATATAAAATATTAAATTTATACGACACTGATAATTCTATTGAAAAAATATCGTGCATCTAACTTGTAGTATATGTAATATTATTTTAATTTTTTTTTTCTGCGTAAAATACTAATTTGTTCGTGCAAATATATAATATATATGTATCAATGCATTATATTTGAATTAGATAAAAAGATTTAGAATATAAATGTAAAATATACAACATTCGCATGTTACATGTGAATATGTGATATAAAATATTAAATTTATACGACACTGATAATTCTATTGAAAAAATATCGTGCATCTAACTTGTAGTATATGTAATATTATTTTAATTTTTTTTTTCTGCGTAAAATACTAATTTGTTCGTGCAGATATATAATATATATGTATCAATGCATTATATTTGAATTAGATAAAAAGATTTAGAATATATTTAATATTTATTTTTCTAGGCATAATAATTTATTATTAGTATTAATTAGTATTACGTTATCTTTTTTGTTTCACTTTGTTTTTTATTTGGTGTAACAATAGTTTTTCAAATAAATTTTTAATTTTATTTTCAATTTATTATATTGGGATTAGATAAAAAACTTTAAGTTTATATTTTTATATTTATTTCCCTTTTGTAATAACTTTATATAACTCATATTTCTCTTATATCAATATTTAGAATTATAATAAAATTATTTCAAATTTTATTGTAAATAAAAATTAATTCAACTTATATATGTTTTGTCTAATTAGATATAATTTTTTTATATTTTTATATTAGAAGAATAAAAGTAAGATATTGAATTGGACAAAATATATTAAAGAAAGTATTATAGTAGGTAAGATGTAATTAAAGAAAAATATTGAATTAGGCAAAATATAATATTAGAAAAGTATTAAAGTAGGTAAATATATAAAAAGAAAAAAAAAACTAAATTAGGTTAATATTAGGCTCGGATGACACCGAAGCACTAAATTTCTTTCCAAAGCTAACGAAGCATGGGAAGCAGACACATAGAATAGGAGGATTTTGCATTAATATATAGGGGAGATAGATAATGAAATGAAAATATTAATAATATATAGATACACAAATATTATTTAATTTTTTTTAATTTATAATAAGTTATAATTCACAATACATCAACAATATGTATTAATTTTTGTCTGATGAATATAAGTATACAATTAACATGAAATTTACATATTTTTCTTATGTATATTCTAATCATAAGTTTTACTTAATATTAAAAGTTCTAATTTAACACTTGCCAAAAATAATTCCCCAAACAATGATTAAATTCGATTTTTTGGGGTAAAAAATAATAGACCTTGCTGGTAGTGATTTTCGGAGTTGGATCGCAAACTCAAAAGTTTGAGTAAAATAAATAACTGAATAAAATTATTGCAAATGATGTGTTATGTTGACTTTATAAATCTTTAACCTTATAGTCAAGCATGAAGAACACGACGTCAAAGAATTTTATTTTTTCCAATTATTTTGTTTATTCTATTAATCCTTTTTTCTCCATAAAAGCTATCTGCTTCAGTTGAAGAGCCATGTGCATCATCGTTGGATATAAAGATGATATCAGATTACTGAATATATATGACATCAAAATTTAATTTACTTATATGATAATTTCGAACTAATACTATGTTGCATTTCTAACCTGAATTAGAAAAGAATCATAACATTTTTGGTAGTGTTTCATTATTTTTACCATACTATGTTGCTATATATATAACTTAGTTTTTATTTTGTTCATTTAATAACTGGCAATTTTTAGCTTTCTAATAATCCTAAAAAAACTATTAGAGTTTAAAACAATTTTATCATTGGTTGAATTTAAAATATAATATATTAAATGTTCATGCATATTGTTGTGAAACTAGAGAGAAATGAGAAGAGAGTGATGAAAGAATGTATTTTATTATGAGGATTAGAATTCCTTATATAGGTAGAAGATAGGATTTAGGGGTAGGAAGATCATCATTCATATAATATATAATTATTACAATTGATTAATTACAACACTCTCCTTTAAATGACCTTAAAAATGTTGTCTCGTTAAAACCTTACCAAGAAAATCCAATGGACAAAATCTAGTCGAAGGAAAAAGAGTACATCCCTACCCCCTATAAATTTTCGAGTCGATGCATTCTCAATCTTGTGTACCAATCTTCCAAACAATGATGTTGGCAATGCTTTTGTGAATAAGTCTACCAAATTATCATATTAGCGAATTTGCTTAGATATCGATATTGTCATTCTTTTAGTACTAATTTATAGTACAAATTAATTCTATAATAAAGTTGTCTCAAATTCTCATGGATTTTCAAGTAAAAATCAAACTTTTGATTGATTTATATTTCAAATTATATTATCACGAACTTGTAACTTAAGTGGTATCACTAACCTTTATAATGGTGTTGATAAGGGTTCAACCCCTGGGCCTCTCATATATATATATATATATATATATATATATATATATATATATATATATATATATATATATATATATATGTATGTATGATTAGGTTCAAATGAGAACCATGTTCCTATATGTGAACCTAGGGTCAATTATGGGCCTTAGAACTAATTAAATGAATGGTTCAGATTTTTTGTGTATTTCCTTATTTAATTAAAAGTATTA
The DNA here is from genome assembly GCA_014905375.1 of Phtheirospermum japonicum. Lineage (NCBI taxonomy): Eukaryota > Viridiplantae > Streptophyta > Magnoliopsida > Lamiales > Orobanchaceae > Phtheirospermum > Phtheirospermum japonicum. The sequence continues at coordinate 424,270 of BMAC01000320.1, read as the reverse complement.
GAAATTGTATAATAAAAGCACTACTGATGTATATAACTGAAAATATTAATAAAACACTGATAATATATAATAAAAGCACTAGTTCGCAGGTTCGCATATAATGACATGGTTCCATTTGAAAGTTTTCTGGCTTAATTTGAGACTTTTACCCATTATAAATGTTAAAGAGCTCAATGCCAAACTCAACTCACATAAAAGTTATTCACAACAAAAATAAAATAAACCAGTTAACCGACATTTCAAGATTTCATTTAAGAAAATAGTTTTCAAAATAAAAATACATTATATAGAATTATATCCTTTTTTTTAAGAAAAGGTAAAAAAAAAAAAAATGGCGGTTTGAACCGCCGGTACACAATTGGAAAAATGCTCAAACCAGAACCGAACTGCCTTACTGGCAGTTCTGGTTCCTGTTCGAATCGTGGTCAAAGGTTAACTAAACCATTGACTGCCGGTTCGAATCGGCGGTTTGGTCGGTTTGGCCAAACCATTGAGCATCACTACTTTTACCTTTTAATATAGATATCAAATCATATCTGTAAAATGGAGTTATATTGAATTTAATGTCGAATCATGTTTGAAAAAGTGTGGATGATATATTTTTATATTATATTTAGTAATATATAATTATTTAAATGTAATGATGACTGAAGAAACAAGATTAGTGTGGAGTGTGTAAGAAGTGGTTGGTTGAATATTGATATTTGAGTTATATAACAAACAAGAATTGAGATTCGAAATCCAATTCCACATATTGGGAGTCTAAAAACATAATGGCCTTAGCTGTATTAACTTATTATTTAGCCTTTAGCGAAGCAGATCCAATCATCTCGTGTCACGTATGCAAACTAACATTATAAAAAATTCGCATTCAAAGTTTTAATAACCGCAGCCACTAAATTTTTATTTACGAAATTGTCACTCAATAAAACCTCATATATGCCCTTACAAAATTCCAATATCTTATCAATTTCTACACACAAAATAAAATTGCTAAATACGCCCATAAAAAACGCATTTAATTTAACAATATTCTTCATTTATTTACCATATTAAAAAAAATAAGAATAAAATCACCTCCATTTCATTTCAATTTTGTAAACCCTAGTTTTTACATCACAACAAATAATCATAATGGATGATGGAAACGACATTAGAACAAGGATCACCTAAAAACATGCCTGCTATTTGTTCTATCAAAGGGTGTTTTAGATGCATGCATTTAGGACTTGGGAGCTAATCACACCTAACCTCAGGAATTATTTGAGGTTAGGTGTGATTAGCTCCCAAGTCCTAAATGCATGCATCTAAAACACCCTTTGATAGAACAAATAGCAGGCATGTTTTTAGGTTGATCCTTTTTATGAAATATTTAACAGAAATACTTCTATTTCACACACACACACACACACAGATATATATAGGTTGGGTTCAAATGAGAACCCGTCATTATATATGAACCTAGGGACTCATCTTAACCATTAGATTGGATAATCTTGATGGTTGAGATCATGACATGTCAGCATGGTAATAATGTAAAAAAATGCATTAATTAATTAAAAAGGGTATTTTGGATATATATCAACGTTTACAAAGAGCACTACATTGTTCTTTAAAAAGCACAATAGATTAAGAAAAAAAAATACTACAATTGTATACAAAAAGCATCGCAAATTTCGTCTATAAACTACAAATTCAAAATTTTGAAATAAAACTCAAATTTTCAACAAACCATAACTTTTTCAATTTTTATTCGTTTTGAATGAAATATATATCAAATTAATCACATTCTCAAGATCTACAATTTAAGATACATATTGCATGTTTTAGAACGTAAAATATATATATATATATATATATATATATATATATATATATATATATATATATATATATATATATATAATTAAATTGAAAAAATTAGATAGTAAAAGCATCGCACATGATTGATTTTAGCACTACAGTATTGTATAAAATGTACAATGAATCTGGACATAATTGCACTGTGCAATATTTGGAGTGTTTTTTCTTATATTGTTACGGTGTTTTTGAACTACACTAAACACTGCTTTTTTTAATGAAAAAATAATCGGCCAACATCGCCGCCGAGTTTCACCATCGCAGCCATCCGAATCAGCCCCAACAATCCAAATCGCCACCAACCAAATACCCTACTTTCGCCGTTCGCCGAGCCCGATCTGCGGCAGCCTAAGTTGAATGCGAATAAATCCCATCCAACCAACCCAAATCACGCTAAATCACCAAAATAACCCAGGAAAATAGGTATTTACGGACCCAAGAAGGAGGAATCGGCGCCGGTCCCTAATGACACCCCGCAGCGACAGGGGAGGTGACGGTGAACTGGGTGGAGATCAGCGACAGGCAGAAGATCGGCGAACTCTCCATCCCTCAAATGTCGCCCGACTGCTGGAAGTGCGGCGTTGCCCCAGATTTCCCAATTTTAGAAATCGGCGACCCGCAGCACCGGCAAACAGACGGCGATGGCGACGGCTCCAGCGGTGATGGCGTTCGGCGGCTCTTCCGGCGAATGTGGGCAGCACGTCGAAGGCGACGGCTTCAAAATCGGCTTTAATCTTGGCCTTAGATTTTTTTCTAATCCTGCGTCCAAGGCGATGGCTTCAATCGGCGGGCAACAGCACTCGCCGTGCGGCGGCCATGGAGGACTCGGTGACGGTGTCCGTTGGGGAGGAGACGCAGGAGTTCGCGAGCCCGCGCGGCGGCTGAGCTTGGTGGAGAGAGTGACGACTGAGCTTGGTGGAGAGAGGGCTGCGCGGCGGCTGGCTTGGTGGAGAAGGGATGAGTTTGAATTTGGGGAAGAGATAAGGTTTGGGGGAGAGACGGGGAAGTGACGAAATAGGTTAGGATTAAATTGATTCAGAAATTTATGTAAAATTACATAAACACCCTTTCATACCATATAATTAATTTAAGAAAATTAAAAAAAATAGAAAAAATTTGGTCCATACACATTATTAGATCTAAGGTCAGGATTAGTCGCTAAGTTCACATATAATGACGGGGTTCTCATTTAACGGGGGAGAAAATAAGGGGCTGGACGAATTAGGTTAATCAGATTTGGTATTTAATCTGATTAAAGCATTTGTTAAAATACATAAACACCTTTCTCCTTCCATATATATAAATTAATAAATTAAAAAAAAAAAAAAATCTGGTCCACATATTTTATTAGATCTACGGCCTGGGATTGGTCACTAGGTTCGCATATATTGACGTGGGTTTCATTTGAACCCAATCCTATATATATATATATATATATATATATATATATAGGATTGGGTTC
>BMAC01000320.1:386734-420923 GCA_014905375.1 Phtheirospermum japonicum | reverse complement strand
GAGTTAGTCCCATAAACCTGAAAAAAAAAAAAAAACACTTGCAATAAAGAAAAAGGGGTTCGTTGATTCATTTTTTCACATGAAGTCGCAAAAGCCAAGTTTGTGAGTTCCATATGATTGACTATGTCACAGTTCCGGAATTATATTCTCTTCCAATCCTGAAAAATTACGCAATTTGAACTCTTTAATTACAGCCTTTATTATTATTATTTGAAATAAAGTTTTATATGAGTCAGTTTAGCCTCACATTCTTTTATCTGACTATCGGAATGTTTGCTAAATCTAAAGAGAAGTGATTTTCAAATTTAGGTGAAAAAAGTAATTATATTTTCCACCGTATAAACTCGGAAAATTACTTTACTTTTAACCTATTGATACCTTGTGGTAAAAATGGTTTGTCGAAAAGTGGCATCAACTGAGCTCTCTAAGAACATCTCCGTCTAATCATTCGAACCTCTTCCTCCTCCATCACCTATCCCAAGTCGAAAAACGAACCGGGCTTAATTAATTAGTTATTAAGATATGGTTAACGTGACAAATTCCCGTGTATGTTTATGTACCTTGAGCACTTTTTTGACTTGTTTTGTTTGTGTTTCTATGATACAGAGCTTGATTTCCACCTGAACTTCTTACGTAACTAGTTACGAAATACGTACAAATTAATAATGCTATGATATATTCTAAAATCATGTGGTGCACTTACCGAGGAGTTGAATATCGCGCGTTGTGCTGCTCTTTGTTGAGTGTGAAGTCTGAATTCCATTGGCTTAGTGTTTCTTTATCCAAGTCTTATGGAGAATCTATTTAAACGCGAGCCAGAATCATTAACACCTTCTATCGATCTTTTAACTCATAACTTTAGAATATTGCTATCAATCAGAAAAAGCTATACTGTTTTTAATTTGTTTTCCCTATTTATGTTGGCACTGAATATTTCATCTCGTGGTTCAGTTATCAGATTACTTCACTGGTACGCATACGATTTTCAATTGATGTATGTTTATACATGCATATTAAACATAAATAAATAAAAAATGAGTTTGGTGTAAAAATTTGAATCAAGCATGTATAAAAATATATGAGGATTACCCCAGAAAAAGAATTGGTGCTGAAGGATGGCTGAAACTGAGTGTTTGTCGAGTATGACCCTCCATACGTTGATGACTAACCAATAATGCAAGTGGGAAAAAAATCATGATCTTGGAAAAGCCTGATTTAAGCAAAAAGACTAGAGTAATTATCCATAAGTACTAACCTTTTGAGCAGATTTCCTATTCGGGCTCTCCATGATTAATTACTAGCTTACTAGTTTTAGTTATCAATTACTAAGCTGAATTGAAGTATATATATATAAATATAAAGCTATATATTTGAAGGGGTTTGGAGATTTGTATGTTTTCATGGAGAAATCAGTTACTTGCTGTTGCTCCATCACCAAAGGAACTGTTTTGCTCTCTTTTACCAAACTTTCTGATTAAATATCCCTCTCATGCATTATTTGACATAATTATTCTTGAAATGTATTTCCGCTGTTTGGTTTATATATTTATTGGAAATAATAATAATAATAATAATAATAATAATAATAATAATAATAATAATTAGCCATCGTCATCTCTCCAAGAGGTGACCTTATGACCCACACAAAATTAGCATTACTAAGTTGAAGCCCTTTTGCTATTACCCCCATCTGCTCGTCCGAATATAGTTCATGAAATAAACAAAACCAACATTAAAATGAGTTATGTGTATTCAGTGTAGTAATGCCTAATATTTTTCAATATGATTGGACTTTATATATAGATCAACAAGACCATTGACAATTCCTCGGGAACCAAGTTTTGGCATTACTACGGCTGGCAAACACAGCAGCCACATTTCCTGCAGATAAACATTCCAAATCGTAGCCAACTCATCGGTAGCTCATGTATAAAGAACAAATGCTTCAACACTCAGTTTTTTGTCTTTTGTCAAAGTTTCTTATTGTTGTTCCTTCTTTCGTTATCATGCGTGATTCTTTTGTTTTCCGCCTCTTGGTTGTAACTTGTAATTGTAATTTCACTTATATATAGTAGGCTGGAATAAATAATGGATATGTACTTTAAATAAGTTCTTCTTGTCATGTGATAAGTCCAAAAAGTTGAACTACCAAATATAGGGGGTACTGGCCTCAGAAGAGACCAGCAACCTGATATGGATCCTGAATACGTCACAGTGACCTGATACGTCCTCGTGAATCTTCTAGCGATCTCGGCAATCCTGCAAAACAGCGCCTAGAACGGGCCGGATTTCGAGCCCGTTAAGGCCCTCCGACGCTTAAGTTAATAAGCGAAATCACCACTCTCTTCTCTCTCTCAGTATTCAAGTATATCAATGCGTAAAGTAATATTAGCGTAATAATGATCATAATAGAATGAGAAGCAAAAGGCCTCTTTTATAGAGATAGGAGAAATCCTCCACTATCTAGGGTTACCTTTCATAACCAGAATTCCATTCATATCACAACTCTACAACCGACTCACAATTAGGACTTCTCATATATAGCAAGTTCCCATAAATAATAAACTTCTCAATAAAGTATCAAAACAAGCCGGGGCATACAGCCCACCAGGCCCATAACAATCCACGCACATCAAGCCCACAAACAGGCTCAAATGCTCAGCCTAAACTACAAGAGATCACGACCCTATATGAAAACTCATTCCCATACTACAGGTCGCTACTCTTTCACAAAACAGCTCGCTCATATCAACACAGCTCGCTCATCTCCTAGAGGCACACCCCCCCTAGGAAATGAGGCCGCTTTCCACAAATACTCATATTTATCACGTAATATTACGTACAGACATTTTTCTCCCTCTTGGTTGTAACTTGTAATTGTAATTTCACTGATATATAGTAGGCTAATAAATAATGGATATGTACTTTAAATAAGTTCTTCTTGTCATGATTTTGTTCGTATATGTTTCCCACAGTTTTGTTTTTGGGCCAATAATATATACTACTACTACTTTAAAACTCGTAATAAATGGTAAAAAAAAAAAAAAAAAAAAGCCGACAACTTAATAAATATGAAAGTAATCAATCCACTTCTAAATAGTGGAATCATATTTTATAGAAAACAAATTAATAAGAAGAATCTAATTTTTATTTTGAATCTCTGTTTAGTAATGTACAAACTATCTTATTTTGTTGTAAAATGAGAGACCAACTTATGTCGGGTCTCCGTCGCCATCGCCGCTGGAGCCGAGCACGCGGGTCGCCGGCGCTGTGTTTTTGATGGTGTAACCGGTGCTTTGGGGAGAAATCGGCAGGGGCACGGTGGCGATCAAGGCCTTTTTGAATTGGGGCCCGGTACTTTTTGAAGGAATACCCCGATACTTTTGGGAGAAATTGGCAGGGCACTGTGGTTGTTGGCCGATTTTTTCGGTGGTGATGTTGAAAAATAAAAAGCAGTGGTAGTGTAGTAAAAAAAGCGCCGCAACAATATTAATAAAGCACTCCCAAAAACTAGCACTGCTAACATAAAAAAAAAAAAAAAAAAAAAAACTGCTGAAAACTTGTGTAGTGCTATAAATAGTCATATACAATGCTTTTAATATTCAGATTTTTAAATTTAATTATATTTATTTATTTTTACATTTTTAAATATGCAATATGTATCTTAAATCGTAGATCTTGAGAATGTGATTAATTTGATATATTTTTCATTAAAAATGAATAAGAATTAAAAAAGTTATGGTTCGTTGAAGATTTGAGTTTTATTATAAATTTTTGAATTTGCAGTTATATATCCGTTGTGCTTTTTAAAAGCAATTTAGTGCTTTTCATAATCGTCATTAAATGTCCAAAATACCCTTTTTAATTATTTAATGGATTTTTTTAAATTATTACCATGCTGACATGTCATAATCTCAACATCAAGATTATCCAATCTAATGGTCAAGATGAGTCCCTAGGTTCGCATATAATGACATGTTTCCATTTGAACCCAAACCCTATATGACCGACCAATATCCCTCCCCTTCAAATTCGACGAAACGGTACCCGGCGAACGGCGACAACGATTATTTCTCGTGGGTTTGCTAGCTTTGCTTCGTTGGAGGCTGATTGGGAGTGGCGATCCGGATGGCTGTCGTGGGGTTGGTGTTGGGTTCATTCAGGCGGCTAAAGAACGGTGGTTTGGGTTGATGTGGCTGTGGTGGCGTTTGGGTTTGTACAGGGGTCTGACTTGGGGCTGGCAGGTGGTGGCCTCGGCCAGGAATTGTCGGGGTTGGCGATTCGGCCCCTATATTGGATCCGGCCGTGGGTTGAAGGCTGGGTGGTGATGATGAATTCTTGGATTGTAGGAAAAATAAGAATAAAGATTTATCTATTTGCCTGCGGTCGGGCAGGACCCATTCGCAGCGTCGTTGGCCGCCACTGGTCGCCCACCCACCGCCGCTGAGGCAACCTTGTTTTCATGGCCGCCGCTGGTCGCCCACCCACTGCCGCTGAGGCGGCCTTGTTTTCATGGTTCTGAGGCGGCGAATGATATGGTAGGGTTCAAGGTTTGGGGAGAAATGGGGACCAGATTTTTTTGTGTTGAATGTGAGGTTTGGTTGAAAACGGGAGTTGATTTGGATTTAATATGATGAAAAGTATTTGTAAAATTACCTAAAAGCCCTTTTCCTTCCATATATATAATTTAATGAATTTAAAAAATAGAAAAAATCTGGTCCACATATTTTATTAGATCTACGGCTTGGATTGGTCCCTAGGTTCGCATATATTGATGTGGGTTTCATTTGAACTCAATCCTATATATATATATATATATGTGTGTGTGTGTGTGTGTGTGTGTGTGTGTGTATTAGGTTTATATTTACTTTCTAACCGCTCTGCCCAACTGATTAAAATAATATTTTAAATCATGTATAAACAATTACAAAAACTTTAGTTGTAATATTGAAAAATTCTACAGTACCCCCTAATGTACCATACCCCATGTATTTTAATTCATTAGATCACTCCACTACATAAAAACTGAAATGATCTAACGGTTAAAAAATATGGGGTATGGTACACTGGAAGGCACTGTAGAACTTCCATGTAATATTATTGATATTTGTACTATTTCAAGAATACAATCAATTTAAAATTTTAAAATTTATAATAATCCATAACTTTTAAATAATACTTATGGTATATATTTTTTAAAAAAATGATAAGTTTTGTATAAGAAATATGCTCTTTGGGGCATTATCAAGTAGTAATGATTTATTTGAGTTGTTACTCTTTCGTGAGTATACTTGGTTTTTAATATTGCATATGAAGTGTCATTTTTCAAAAGTAAGAAGTACCCAATTTAATGTTTGACATAAATAACACTACTTCAGGAATATAGAAATAGAAAATAAATATATAAATGATTTCCATGGGCATATAATATTTGTAAGAAATATTATTATTAGTTCTGTTTTTTCAATAACAACAACTTAATCATAATGTAAATAATACTTTTAATAATTAAATAAAACATATAATAAAAATATTTCTTCAAGAGCATTGTTAATATACTTCTGAAATACTGTATATTATTTTTCATCGGAAAAACATGAATTATATATCTTATAATATTCTTCATGAACATATCATACTCAACTGAGAAATTACAATGTATCATCACATTTCTTCAGAAACCATGATTTATATATTAATAATCTTCAAGATTATTAAGAATTGTGAAATCGTATTTTGCAAAAATATTATGATAAATATGAGTTAAAAAAAAAATTCATTCCCTTATTACATACAATGCGCAAATATACATGATTACATGTTTTATCAAGAAAAGAAAAACACAGATTGTTATTTCAAATCTATCATGCTTGCATGTAAATTGTGTCATTTAAATAATTGACATAACAAAAATTGAATCAAATGAATATTTTAAATTCATATTAATAAGTAGATCCCATTAGATTCATATTAACTATAATATTAGAGATGCATCTACTCTTAACCAAGATCACATCACAAGAAGTACTATAATTACCACATAATGCACAACTATGTAATGTATTCCAAGGGTAAAATTTTCAAGGCTTATAATAGAAATGCATAAAATACATAGATTATGCTTCATGATTGTCTGTGATTTTCAATTCAAAAGGATAAAGTTTCTAATGTCATGAATGTAAATACATGATAAAATTTCAAGAGAATTATCTAATTGTATCCCGTTTAAAAAGAAAATAATATAATTTATTAAAAACTCTCTAAGAATAAGAACAAATTCACAATTGAGCACATAAATTTGGATTAACACTATATCAAAAAAGGAAATATGTACCTTAGCCTCGCGAGCTGTCTGTTGTTTTTCCCCTGGCTAGCTGGCTCTGTTTGCTTAAAAGTAAGGAAGTTAGGAGATAGTAAAAATGTGTTCAATTAGAATCAAGCTTACAAATAGCAACTTTATTATTATACAAAAATTGAAAAAGAAAATAATAACATCTCGGTTTTTTGGTTCATTTCGGTCTAACCGGGAAAAAAATCGAATCGAGTTGAAAAACAATTATCTCAAAAACTTAAAACCAAAAATCGTACCGATGTGTATATTTTGGTTTCGATTTGAACCGAAAATCCGATTTCGATTCGGTCCGGCCCGTTTACCGAATTGTGAACACCCCTACACAGAGGGATGAGTTAGAGGCCATGAGACGAGTTCGACAAGCGATGGAACATAGATACAATGAGTCTGATCTATTACATGAGCAGCGGCAGAAGAAGCAACATCAATTTTAAGTACAGATGAGCGCGTGACCGAGATGTTAACTAGTTTACAGCAATACCCGCCATAGTCTCCCCCGTCATACGAGTCCTATGATCATATGTTTTTATATACTTTTGATATTTCTAACGTTTTTAGGCAGCTTTTTCACTTGAACGTTTTAGGAATGAGCTAATATTTTTCCAAGTGTTCTGTTAAAACTTAGTTTTCCCATTGAACCAAGGTTTTAGGATCCTCCAATTCTCAAGGTTGGGTGTCACTACGACTATTCTTTTATTGTGGACTTTTAAGCCATTCCTCTAACCAATTTAAATATTTGATCTCGATTTTATTGCAAAGAAACCATCTTCCAAAATACTTCAAAATCTCTAATTTATGATCTTCAATCAATTATCTGAGAAATTGTTCGACTTGTACACTATGCACTACTATGGTTTACATTTTCAGTGGATGTAACCATTCTAATTTTATTTTAGACTTATTTGCTATTTCTGTTATAACCTAAATTCAACCCCACACATTAGGCATCTTCAAAATGGTTCACAACCACTTATTAACATAGTGTGGTATTTTATAATGAGTGTATTCGAAAAGATAGGTTCAACTCCCACAGTTTTGGGTGAGGTGGAACTTTATCACAATCATTATTTCCTATATTTGATTTCCATCAATTTTACTTAAGATTTTAGGTTCTATTCCTTAATCTTTTAGATTCTTAGGAACTCTTTTTTTATCCGAATATATTTGATTAAATCAAATAAATATGAGACTTTTAACACTTTTTGAAGTCTTATCTTCACTTCTCAATGGAGTGTCTTTTTCTCAATTTCTTAAAGTCACAAATTTCAATACGTATTTTAATATATACTTGCTATAATTTTATTTATTTCTATACAAAAATAGAATTTATGCACTTTTATAAATCACATTTTGTGCATTTTTCAATCACAAACCAATTAATTAATAATGCAAAGTGAGGAGGTGTAATCAACTATTGAACCTTTCCCTTCAAGGCTTTGATTAAATTTTCAGGTTTCTTTTTCAATAATGTTTTCAACATTTAGATCGTACACTACAAAAAAAACTTCAATTTAGCGATAGAAAATTCTGTCACTAAAAGCATCTAGTGACAGAATAGTGATAAAATAGCAAAAGAAAATTCCATCGCAAAACTCCTAGTCGATAGTGATAAAATAGCAAGAGAAAATTCCATCGCAAAAATCCTAGTCGCTAAAAGTTTGCAGAATATTATTTCCGTCGCTTATTTGCGATGGAATAGCGATGGACCTCCAAAGGTATTAGCGATAGAATTGCGACGAAATATCTTTGTCAGTATTTGCTGTCGCTATCTTGTGACAGAATATTGACAAAATAGTAACGGAACACGTATCTGTCACGAATCCGTCACTATATAATTTTTATTTATTCCTTCATTAATTATATATATATATATATATATTGGGTTCAAATGGAACCATGTCAATATATGCGAACCTAGGGATCAATCCTGACCATTAGATTGGATAATCTCGATGGTTGAGAACATGACACGTCAGCAGGGTAATTATGGAAAATATTTGAATTAATTTAATTAAAAGGGTATTTTGGACAAATATCAGCATTTCGAAAAGAGCACTGCATTGCTCTCTAGAAAGCACACGGGTAAAAAAAAGCACTGCGACTGTGTACAAAAAAGCATCACAAAATTCGTTTAAAATAAATGTAATTAAATTTAAAAACCTGAATATTAAAAGCATCGCATGTGATTAATTTTAGCACTACATTATTGTATAAAGAACACTGTTAAAATACGAGTAAGAATTTTGAATTTTTTACTATATTTTAGTTCTTTTATGCTTTTTTTAATATTATTACAGCGCTTTTTTACTACACTATCACTGCTTTTTCGATTGGCGATGATTCTATGGTTTAAACCGTCCGAAATCCGGTCGTTTATTATATAGTTACAGTGCTTTTGACCTGCACGACCACTGCTTTTTATTTTTCAACCATCCCTGCCGCCGATTACAACCATACGACCCTAACAACATCACAAATCACCGACACCAAAATGAATTCCGACGATTCTATGCCGAACCCCAAAACGAACCAACACCACAACCCCCAAATGGATCCCTGCCCCAAACCCAAACAACCACCACTGCCATATCGACCCCGACCACCGCAGCCACCTCAAACCATCACCATCGCCACCAAGAACCGACACCATTGCCATATCACCATATGAACCCATGTCAAAACGACACCAACCCCACAAGAACCGGCCGAGGAATCTGCCGAACCATCGCCACCCCAATCACCGACTGCCCGACCACCGCAGCCACCTCAAACCATCACCATCGCCACCAAGAACCGACACCATTGCCATATCACCATATGAACCCATGTCAAAACGACACCAACCCCACAAGAACCGGCCGAGGAATCTGCCGAACCATCGCCACCCCAATCACCGACTGCCGTTCACAGTCCGGCAACCCAAAATCCAAACCCCAAACCTCCACGACCTGAAACCCCAGCAACCCCACATGTAAAATCGCTGCCGCCAAGTCGCCCAGCCACGACAACCTCCAACCATGGCCGCGCCTTTCATACTCATCTCCGCCTTGCAGCAGCCTCCTTCACCGTCTTCAAACCCAAGGGCCCAACGATCTCCGTCAACGCCGTCCAAGTCCCGTCCTTTTCCGCCGCCAACTCCCCCGTCAGCTTCAACCCCTCACCCAATACGTCACCGTCAAGAACCCCAACCACGCCGCAATCTGCCCAAGCAAGGCGGCGCTCGGCTTCACACCGCCACAGCCAGATCAACCCCCTCACCCACCGGATCCAACCATGGCTGCGCCGCCCAGCATCCTCCGCCCAATCGCCGCTGTTGGAGTCGACTCACCTGCGAACGCCGCCGCCCGTTTCGCCTAGCGGTCCAGTCGAAATGGGACCTTCGTCGCCTCGTCGACGATTTGTTTTGGCCGGACGAATTCTGAGAATTTGGGGGAGGAGGATTCGTCCCTGTTCAGTCGATTCGAGAAATACGGGAATCGATTCGCCGCCATTCCATTGGTAACGCTCCGCCGTCGTATGGCCGGCCGATTTGCCATCACCGTTGCTGCGCCGATCTGGAAAAGGGTGCAATGGCTACGGCAGTTCTTGTTGCTTGGCTTTCTGGAGAGAGATGGAGAGCGAGAGAGTAATATTGGCGACAGAGAAAGTGGAAGAGAGGTAGTGGTTAGAAGAAAAGTTATTGGAGAGGAAAGGAAATGGGGGAAAAAGGTGCAGACGCTTCTTGGGAAAAGGGTGCAGACGGGTTTATTTTAGGGTTAGTGATCGGGGGTGGTATTTAATGTAATTAAGAGTTTTGTAAGATTACGTAAAGGCCCTTCTCCTTCTATATTTATAATTTAATAAATTTAAAAAATAGAAAAAATCTGATCCGCACAAATTATTAGATCTACGGCCTGAATTGGTCCCTAGGTTCGCATATATTGACGTGGGATCTATTTGAACCTAATCCTATATATATATATATATATATATATATATATATATATATATATATATATATATATATATATATTCCCTATTTGTTGCAAACAATACCAAATAGTAATAACATTTTACAAAAAATTTATTTATTTTTTAACTTAATGTAGTAACATTGAATTTAATTTGTCAATAGAATAGCGATTGAATTATTTTTTGTCACTAATTCTGTCGGAAATCTATTACTACTTTCTCGTTATTATTTTAATAATTTTGGTTCTGATTTTACTTGATATTCTATTAGTATTTTGTCACTATTTAGCGACGGACTTAATTCGTCGCTACATTCTGTAACTATTTTACAATTTTCTTGTAGTGGTATCAACTTTGATCATATTTTCTATTTAAATACTAAAGGTGCCGTATTCATTTCCAACTAATGGAAATCTGTTCAGTAAATTCTGTTTTACTAATATTTTTGATTTGTTGGAATAAACAAACTTCGACAAATTTACGATCCGCTCTAATTAAACATAAATTAAAGTCTAACATTTTGTCACTATCCCGTCAATTGGCAAATACTCCAAATACTGATATAGTGTGAGCCCTATTTATTCCAAGCTATATGAATTAAATGAAATTTGAAAATAAAAAATACATTCCTGAGATAATATTGCATATATAGCAAATTACTATAGCTAAGAGTTAATCGAACAATCCATTCAACTCCTACACTTTCAACGACCAAAATCGGGTAACAAATGTTTTTCAAAGTAGAGAGTTGGAGCCATTAATTAAAAAGGACTCATTTTATGGATCATTATTAATTAAAATGCTAATGATTATCTCAAGCATTAATTGTTACAGAAAAAGTTAAGCCCAAGAGGAGGCGTTGAATAGTTGGTCGTGAGTATTTCTCCGGCAACAATAGCGTTAGCAACCTCCGTATAATGAAGTCCATCCCAACTTATGTACCGTGACCCTTGTTCGCACACAGTGTATCCTACGTTGTCCCGGCATTTTAAACTAGGATCATAGTTGTAGGGTGGCCCACCATGCCCACAACACGCCATCAACGGGTTCTTGAAACCTATTCATACACAATCCACACTTTCAGGACCTGTTTTGATTAACATTCGTTGAAATTTTGAATTCTAGTATTCAAAATTATGAGGTATTTAGAATTATGTGAATATTAAGAATTTTTGTTTGTTATAGGATTCAGAATTCTTGTTTGAGTATTAGTTAAAACGAGTATTCGGTATTCAGAACAACGAATCCAGTATTCTGAATGCTAGGGCAAACAAGGCCTCAGTGATTTTTTATATATATATTTTATCTGTTATCTCAAAATAAATGTCATTTAGAAAATTTCACACAAATTGTGAAACCTTATAAAATGACTAATATACCCTTACTTGGAATGGCTTCATCCTCTTAACATCACTTTCATTTTCATATATTTTGCGCTAAAGCGATTATTAATTATTTTACTCACTCACCGTAAGAGGCGGAATTTGCAAATAGGTTGTATTTGATAGAGTAAATATCCACATAGACGATCGTTGAGTTCTTCATCTGAAACCGTAGACCTTGACAAAGAGCGCTTAGTTCGGCATTGAACGCTTTGGCGCCTTCGTTCATATACTTAATGCATCCAAATTGATCGAAATCGTTAGCATTGGTTATTCTTGAGCCTAAATTTTCAGGCAAACAACCAAATGGGCCTGTATTATGAACCCAAAAATTCTTCCCGCCAAGTAGGTATATGCCCTAAATTTAAAAAAAAAATAATGTTGGTTAAATAGTATATAACAAAATACAAATGATTAGACTATGAATGAAGAAATATATATACCCACATAGCATCCCTTATTTCAGATATGAAAAAAGGGATCCTTTCAATAATTTCAGGATATGAAAGTGAGTTAAATGCACCCCTCAAATCGTTTTGTCCAATGTCGATTGTGTAAAGCGCGTTCTTGAAATCCTCTTCGCGGACTAGGTTTTTGAAACCTGGTGCGAAATGACATTTCATGTCAAAATCAATTTTATTCTCAAAGTAGCAAGTTCAAAACTTCATTATAGGCTACATGAATATATGTACCTTTAGACTGGTATTCCAATGAACGGTTATGAAAGCGCATGAATTGAAGAATTTGAACGCCTAAACTGAAAGGGACATATTTGGGGAGAGTGGATGAGCCGGCTATTGCGAAATTAACTCCATTTGTGAAATTGGGTTCCAATGAGTCCATATAAGGTGTTAAATAACTAGTCTTCAGATTTTCACCTGTGAAATTAACTTGCAATTTTTCACACGTACGGTAATTTCACTAAAGATATACTTACCATTTCATTATGTCAATTAAAGTAATCATAATAATAATTACTTTTACAACCTGCATGGGCTGAGCTAAATTGATTAAATTATCGATCAGTGGCACAGAATTAGCGGTAATTATTTTTTACCCCCAAATTATTGCGTTTTTCAGAGTTTATCATACAAACTTTTATTTGTAACAAACCGACATACAAACTATGCGCGATTTGCAGTTCGTCCCCTAAGTATTTTTCCCTACTAAATAAGTGACATGAACTATTATATTAATTAATATATATTGAACTGATGTATGGTTAGTGGTTACAAGAGTAAATTTTAAGCTTACACAAGAAATCGATGACTAGGCGTCCATCGCATAGTCGGCCTGTTGGCTTATGGAAGAAAGCGCGGCCATCCGGATAATCGAAGTTGAACCCCATTGCAACCGAATAACCGCCAGTGTCCGAGTTTGAGTCACCGAAGTTGAAAATCACTGGATTTTTTTGGCACTTGGAAGCAACAAAAGGTAGACAAAAAATTACAAAAGCGGCAAATACGAGGAATTTTTGGTAGTAAGACATTTTTTTTTTTAAATCGTGGGAAAGGTACGTTAACCATCAATGCTCAACTTATATATAAGAGTGATATTCATTACTATTCGTAATTACCTTTTGTTTTTGACAACTTGGTCACTTGGAATAATGCATCCTGTTACATCCACTTACTGATTTAGTCGAAGATTATAGTTTGACGATATGGTACATAGTTATAGTTTCTACAATTTAGTTATAGTTTTTCTAAAGTCATTTTAATGCACTAATGTTTTATCACGCGTTGTGGAAATAAATATACATATGAGCTTTACTTTTTGGAATCTTGATTAATTCCTTTGAAGACCATTTACTTTCGTACCTCTTTTTTATTTCTTATTATTACTTTTTACAGTTATAATAGTTTGGTATAAATAGGACGACTTCTAGTGTTTATCAGTTACCACTTCTGGTTATTCATTTCTTTATTATTTTATTTTTTGGTATTATCTTACGAATAAACCTTCATATTGATTTATAAACTTTTCCTAGTGGTCTGACCTGTCTTGGAGAAGAAAAGGCACAACATTGTACAGTGTGATTAACCAGATTAGTGGGTCCTAAGGGTAAGAAGAAAAAAGATTCAATTCGGTTTTCAATTTAAGGATCTTAAAAAAAAATAAAAAATAAATTAACGGTTCGATTCAGTTCGATTTTTGTGTACTTATAATTGGAGTAATCGAAATATAATTTAAAATTTGAGAAAAAAATTATATTACTTATTATTTTTTATTAAGTCGGTTCAATTTGCAAGTTTATAAACATTTTGGTTAATTTTATAAGCTTATTTTTCATTTGATTCATTTAATTTTGTAATTTTATGTAAATTTAGATTTTTGATTCACTCCTAGTGGGCCCCTATTGTTCAGTGGACCCCACCCACCCCCACTAGGGGACTCACTAAACTGACCATGCCAAAAGCTAGTACTGTTAAACGGGCCGATCCGTTCTGGCCCTCAGCTCACAAAAAATGGGCGGGCTTGGCCTGGCCCTTTTTTTCATGGGAAATGGAAAACCTAAAGTTCACGACAAGTGATTAAAGGCCCGTGGGTTAACGGCCCGACCTGCAGGCCGAACTGTTTTTCAAGTTTTTTTTTTTATATAATAGATTTCCATTCTTATATTAGAACTTTAAAATAAAATACTATATTATCTATTTTGAGGTCTTCCAACAGAGAATACAAATATGTTTTCAATCTTAACCAATATAAACTCTAATTATAAATTTATAATTAAAAAATTATTAAAAACAAAAGGGAGGCCCCAGGCCAGCCTGTTTCGGCCTGTAAAAATTCACGGGCTTAACAGAGCGGGCCAAATAGGCCCACGATTAAACGGGCCTGGAAAGTGGAAGCCCAGGTCCGCCCGTTCACGCAGGCTAATGTGCCGGGCCGCAGGCTTTGGCCCGTTTTATCAGTGCTATAATGTTTTGCTTTCTTACGATTTTTGTATCATAAAATCAAAAAAATACGAACAATACAGATACAATACAACTTAAAAATAAAACCAACACTCGGTCATCACAATGACGACGACCAAAATACAAAGTTAATTCAGCAAGCTGCAACTGAATTTACCGTCTACGTTAGTCAGCTTCTCTGATTTTGTGACGACGTCTAGCGGAAGAGGACTGAAACTCCGAGACGGACCATAGAAATGTGGAAACACATTCGATTCATCCGCAGCTTCATAAATTAAGCCGTTCCCAAGCTGTTAAAACTAATATCTGTAAGCATACTAGCTAAATTCCGATATACAAACAGATAAATAACAAAGTTGTTTATAGTTCACACCTTTTTAGCATCAATCTGCAGTAGGTAAAGATCTTCATTTACATTCATGAAAAAGTTTTTCAAAGTGGCTTGGACCTGCAAGTAAATCCATATCATATTAATCAACAAGAACTGCTCATTTTGAGAATACCTAAAATAAATAAATAATAATAATAATATTAATATTAATAATAAAAGTTTTTAAAAAAAAGGAAAGGAAAAAAGGAATAGGGGACCCAGATTTTATATTTGGATCAGCTAGTTTCAGCAATGTAACTCATGGCATAACAACTTTAATTCACATCTAATACAAAATTATTCTGGATTTCAAGTTAATCAACAGGAAATTTCTCATATCTATTTGAGACAATGTCCCCAATTCCACATACATAGAATGCCTAATTTTTATCTATCAGTGCATAATAAATACAACCACCTTAAAACATGATTTAATATAATTTCATGAAATAATATTTGAAAATCCTCAACTACTCAAACAGTACAATTAAGGAAAATTTGATTGTTAATCCATCAGCAAACATCTAACAAGAAATCAAAAGCACGAAAAAAATAAAAATAAAAATAAAAATCCATAATCACGGTTATTCTGCACCAGATATAATCAATTAATTCCAATTGTAATGATATATAATAACTTGATTTGTGCGCAGAAGAGGAAGGATAAGGTGAAACCTGATCGAGCTTGCTGAGGTGGAAACAAGCAGTTGATTTGTCTAAATCTCCACCAAAAGTGGCGCCGCTGGTGCGCAGCTCCTCCCATTCCTCGGCGGTGCTGATCCTGTAAACAAATTCTTCTTCATCTTCTTTCAATCCTCTGTTTACAGCCATTGGCGACGATCGAGTTTGAGGAAATTGTGAATCGGATTTGTGAATGTACATTTTATTTTGCAGAAATACATATTGCTCAAATTTTTGGTATTATTCTAATAATCCTTTCAGCAATCACATACTAAACTAATATTTTTATTTATGAGAATTACTAAATTGCCCTTTTACATTTAGTTAGTTAAAAGGGGACGTATGATATATCCATATAAAATGCTGCAACATTCGATCAATTGCTGATTTAGACAAAAACAAAATAAGGATATAGAATTGTATTGCAAAGTTATATTATATATGAAAGTATCCTCATAAGTATTTGTATATTTTTATTAAAATTAAAAATAACATAATTTAAATATATTATTAATTCATATATTAAATTATTAAATACCATAAAATAAATAAATATTGTTAATCTTTGTCTCTTTGGTGTGGACAAATTATATATGAATCTAGAAGGAATGAGAACAACTTATTCTCCAACAAATGATAAATACGAATAGAATTTTTGTGTCAGTCTCGTAACGTTTGTTGTGTTTTTGTCATGGGATCAGGGCGATTGATCTGAACAGAGAAGAGGGAAAGGATGAAAACCTAATTTAGCTAAGGAAGAAGATGAAATGAGCTGAAATGGGCACGGGTCACGGGCTCGAGGCTAAAGGGGGAGAAATGGATCTGATTGTGGGCAGTGACGATAAGCCTGGAAACATTCTGTTGGGTCCAATTTAATTAATTAAGGCTTGAAGTTTAGTTTGTTAAATTGAAGTCCAATTGAAAGGGCATTAGTGTAATTTAATTTGTGGTCCCAAACCAAGCTTGAGTATTACAACAATTTCATCATTCCTTATTTCTCTCTCTACTGTTTCATCTTCTCCTCCCCAATTTCTATCAATTTCACTAATTACAAGCCATTTATTCAGCAAATAATTACAGAAAAATACCAAAAAAATAGAAAATCCGGTAAATCCATAACAATTGGTACCAGAGCCATCAATTCTCGGACATGGCTGAGATCACCCGTTTCAAAGACCTCCAAGAAGCTCAAAAAAAGCTTGATCAGATTCTGCAAACTGAAGCTCAGAAAAGGAGGCTTCAGAAATGAAACTGCAAGAACATATTTTAGAAATTAATTCTGAAACAAGGGCCCAAATCACACACATCAGGACAGATATTATGGAACAAACTCAAAACCTTACCAGCAAGCTAGAACACCTCACTGCTGCACTAGCAGCCATCCAGATGCAGATCCTCAACCCAGAAAAAGGAAGGAACTCAGCTGAAGGAGAATCCATCTTGGGCAGACCCTTCTCCACACCTGCAAATGAAAAGGGGTATAGCTCAAATACAGACAGCAGGTCTAAAGCACAGATTGAATACCCAGGTAACCACATGACAAGTCAGATGCCTAAAATTGATTTTCCTCGTTTTGATGGGACACAACCTAGGTCATGGATCTTAAAATGCAATGGGTATTTTAAATTAGTGCCAATGATGTCTGATGCACAGAGGGTTACCCTAGCTGCCATGCACTCTGAGGGCAAGGCAGCCCAATGGTACCAGAATTTCAACCACAACATAGGTGACATGACATGGGCTCAGTTTTTAGATATTATTTCTACTAGATTTAAACAGCTTAAGGAGATAAAGATAATTGCAGAATTTAATAAGCTCAAGCACACAGGTTCATATACAGACTATGTAGAAAAGTTTGAAGAGTTGAAGGCTTGTATGTTGCTCCTAAACCAATGATACCCAGAGGAATATTTTGTGGCCAGTTTTGTAAGTGGGCTGTCAGAAGAGGTCCAGGCTTTTATCACCATGTTTGAACCATCTACCTTGCAGCAAGCCATTGATCTGGGCAGGAAACAACTGATTACCCTAGATGTTATTACAAGGAGAATAAAAGGATCTACTAAGCACTCTAGCCCTTCTACCCTAAAGGCTGCAGAAAGTTCCAATCAGGGCAAGATAATCACTAATTTCAATCAAAGACCTCTTACCAAACTGCTAACTAATGGGGAAATGGCAATTAGGAGAGAAAAAGGGTTGTGTTATAACTGTGATGAGAGGTTCACCCCAGGCCACAGATGCAAAATCAGGATAAACTACATGATTATGACAGAAGTAGAGGAGCTGTCCTATTTGAAAGAGGAGGAACCAGAACCACCTAATAATGTTGAATTGATGGAGGAAGTGAAAATGTCCATTAATGCTATCACAGTAGAAGATGGGGTCACCACAATGAGAGTGTGGGGAAAGGTGGGTGACCACAAGCTGCATATCCTAATAGACTCATGTAGCACACTCAGTTTCATACAAGAAGGAATAACAAAGAAGTTAGGATGTAGGCTAAGCTCAGTTAAGCCTATATTGGTGAAGGTTGCAAATGGACAGAAGATTGTTAGCACTCAGGGAGTTAAGGATTTCAAATGGGAAATGCAGGAACACCCCTTCACCTACTCCTTAAGGCTGTTGCAGAGTGAAGGGTATGACCTGATTTGGGAGTTGACTGGCTAAAATCTTGTACCCCTGTAGAATTGGATTATGCTCACATGACCTTCACTGTCACCTTGGGAGCTAAGAGGGTTAGGATATATGCTGTCACATCTATCACTGAATGCAAGTATATTTTCAGGACCCTCTCTGTATAAGATGATACATGAGGAGCACTGTGATCGGATTGAGGAGTTGTACTGGATCACTATAGAAAAACAGAATCAGAAACCAAACCCTGAAATGTCTAAACTGTTGAGTAAGTACCATGATGTATTTGAGAAACCTAAGGGTCTATCCCCTATGAGAGGCATTGAACACCAGATTGTTCTTAAACCTAATAGTGTCCCTAAGCACTGGTACCCTTACAGGACCACTCATGAACACAAGGAAGAATTTGAGAGGATGGCCAAGGAGATGTTGGAAGCTGGAATAATACAGGACAGTAAGAGCCCTTTTGCATCACCTGTTATATTGGTGAAAAAGAAGGATGCAACATGGAGGATGTGTGACTTCAGGTATTTGAATGGGTTGACTGTCAAGCATGATTACCCTATTCCTGTAATTGATGAATTTTTAGATGAACTACATGGCACCAAATATTTTTCAAAAATTGATCTGAGGAGTGGCTATTTCCAAATTCTAATGAAACCAGAGCATAGGTTCCTAACTGCTTTCAGTACACACAATGGGCACTATGAATTTCTTGTCATGCCCATTGGGCTGTGTAATGCTCCTGCTACATTTCAGTCCCTCATGAACCAAGTATTCAGGAGACAGCTCAAGAAAAGTGTGTTGGTATTCTTTGATGACATACTGGTGTATAGTAAGACATGGGAGGACCATTTGAGACACTTAGAGGAGGTACTGCAACTACTCAGAAGTAACAAGATGTATGCTAAGGAGAGCAAGTGTAGTTTTGGCAAGTTGGAAGTGGATTACTTAGGACATATTATATCTCAAGAAGGTGTATCTACTGACCCTAAGAAAATCAGCAGTATGATCTCATGGCCAATACCAAAAACTTTAAAACAACTCAGAGGATTCTTGGGATTGACTGGCTACTACAGAAAATTTATAAAAGGGTATGGAGTCATTTGCAAACCATTAACTAATCTTCTGAAAAAAGACAGTTTTAGATGGGGAACAGAGGCCCAGCTAGCCTTTGATACATTAAAAGAGGCTATGACTAATGCTCCAGTTTTAGCTCTTCCTGACTTCACTAAAAAGTTTGTGTTGGATACAGATGCTAGTGYCAAAGGGGTGGGAGCAGTTCTGATGCAAGAGGGAAGGCCTTTAGCCTTCATGAGTAAGATGTTATGTCCTAAGAACCAGGCCTTATCAGTATATGAGAGGGAATTCTTGGCAGTATTYATGGTTGTGCAGAGGTGGAAACACTACCTACATGGGCAAAGATTTGTAATAAGGACTGACCAGCAAGCCCTAAGGTACTTACTAGATCAGAASGTGATTARACCAGTCCAACAGAAATGTATGACCAAGTTGTTGGGATTASATTATGAGATACAGTACAAGAAAGGGAAAGAGAACAGGGTTGRTGATGCCTTATCTAGGAGAGATTCACCTGAGGGAGAATGCTCAGCCCTTACCACTATTACCCCTACATGGATGAAGGAGGTTGCTCACAGCTATGAAAAAGATGAATTGTTTCAGAAAATCTTAACTGCTAAAACAGTAGACCCTAACACTCATCCAGGGTT
This sequence comes from Phtheirospermum japonicum, assembly GCA_014905375.1. Classification (NCBI taxonomy): domain Eukaryota; kingdom Viridiplantae; phylum Streptophyta; class Magnoliopsida; order Lamiales; family Orobanchaceae; genus Phtheirospermum; species Phtheirospermum japonicum. The sequence goes on along the minus strand of BMAC01000320.1, from coordinate 400,908 downwards.
CTCTACCATTGGTGATATTATAAGATACAAGGGCAACATTTGTGTGGGGGATGACCAAGATATCAGAGGCCAGATATTGACAGCCATGCACAATTCAGCATACGAGGGGCATTCAGGGGTTTATGGCACATACATGAGATGCAAGAGGAATTTTTATTGGAGTTAAGGAGTGTGAAGTATGCCAAAGAAACAAACCAGATCAAGGGGGATACCCTGGGCTGTTACAACACTTACCTATTCATGAGCAAGCTTGGAGTCATATCTCCATGGATTTCATTGAGGGGAGCTTAAATCTCAAGGCAAAGATGTTATTTTGGTGATAGTGGACAGGCTGACTAAATATGCACATTTTTGTGCCCTATCCCATCCATTTACTGCTCTCACTGTGGCAAATATGTTCCTAGATACTATCTACAAGTTGCATAGGCTGCCAATGAACATTGTATCAGGTATAGACAAGATTTTCACCAGCTCTTTTTGGAGGGAATTGTTCAGACTTATGGGGGTACAGTTGAATTTGTCAACTGCTTATCACCCCCAAACAGATGACCAGACAGAAAGGGTTAATCAGTGCCTAGAGACTTATCTAAGGTGCATGACACATCACAGTCCAAAAAAAAATGGGTAAAGTGGCTGGCTTTGGCTGAATTCTGGTATAACACTAACTATCATACAAGTTTGAAGACTACACCTTTTGAGGCACTATATAGTTACACCCCTAACATAATGTCGATTGGTCAGTGTGTGGATGTGCAAAATGAAGATGCAGAATAGTTAATCAATCAAAGAGAGCTAGCTAAACTAATAATCAAGGAGAATTTATCACATGCACAACAAAGGATGAAGATGTATGCAGACAAGCACAGGCAAGAGCGAAATTTTGAGGTTGGGGACAGGGTTTTTCTAAAATTACAGCCTTTTCGTCAAAATTCGGTCTTGATTCGACGAAATCTCAAACTCTCATCCAAATACTATAGGCTCTACCCCATTGTTGAGAAGGTAGGAAAAGTGGCTTATCGTTTAGATCTGTCGAAGGAGTCGCGCATACACCCGGTGTTTCATGTCTCCTTGCTCAAACCAAAAGTCAGGCCGGACACTCCAACCACGGTTGACCTACCAGATGCATTGCCCGATGGGGAGTTCCTTGTGGAACCGCTCACTTCCCTCGACACCCGCATCATTTTCAGAAAAAGGAAGAGAATTGTCGCAGGCCTTGCTTCAATGGCGGAACTCCGATCCCAAGGATGCAATTTGGGAAGATGTCAATTCTTTGGTGAAAAAGTTTCCAAATTTCGATCCTTGGGGACAAGGATCAATCAATGGAGGGGGTATTGTCATGGGATCGGGGCCGGTTGATCTGAACGGAGAAGAGGGAAATGATGTAAAACCTAATTTAGCTAAGGAAGAAGATGAAATGAGCGGAAATGGTCACGGGTCATACAGGCTGGAGGCTAAAGGGGGAGAAATGGATCTGATTGTGGGCAGTGAAGATGGGCCGCTGCAGATGGGCCTAGAAACATTCTGTTGGGTCCAATTTAATTAATGAAGGCTTGGAGTTTAGTTTGTTAAATTGAAGCCCAATTAAAAGGGCATTAGTGTAATTTAATTTGTGGTCCCAAACCATGAAGTTAAATTGTAGGAACGTGCACGAGAAATGCAAGCTTGAGTATTACAACAATTTCATCCTTCCTTATTTCTCTCTCTACTGTTTCATCTTCTCCTCCACAATTTCTATCAATTTCACTAATTACAAGCCATTAATTCAGCAAAATAATTACAGAAAAATACCAAAAAATAAGAAATCCGGCAAGCCCATAACATTTTTTTTCTTTGTTGGTTGATATTTGAGAAGTTGATAAATAAGTTGACATATATTTTAATTTACCAATATTTATATAATTTTTTAAAAGTCTTGAGGGGGTCTTGTGTCTCCTCTATGCACTCCTTACTCGTGTGTTAATCTATATATATAGTACGCATATATTAATTCAATATTTAGATGAGAAATCATCAATAAATACATAGTAATGGACTTTTATTTTCACTAGATCACCTTTTATTTATTTATTTTCTGCCTATTAACACATATTTATTATGATACGACACTTATACATCTTTGTTACATCCTTCTCAAATAAGAGGCTTTAGAACTTTTAGAAACGAAAGTAAGAGTGATTATCGGACGATCATATGCATCGTTTTGTTTTATTACTCTCTGAAATTTCGATCATTGTCAAGAGTTTTTTTAGTAGTGAGAAATGTGATTGATTCAGTATTCTAAATTAAATCATTATATTTTTTTAACTATTATTTTGATTGTTGTTAAGACTGTATACTTTGTTTAAAGAATTCATCAAGAATCTCGAAAACGCTTTGATCTCTCTCTCAACCAATTATTTGATGCATCAACTCCACGAATGTGAGCCAATCGTGGATACGAGGATATAGTTATTGGTTGTAATAATTATATTACTAATTATGATAATACTATAACTCGATGTATCATAAAAATAGCTTAAATGTATACAATGATTATAGTGTTTTCAAAAAATAAATTAGTTGAGTTGACAACCATACTAAAAATATGGGTCTAAATATAAAACAAACAATTAGCTTACTTTGAGTTTGTGGTCTTCGAAATAAGTTAGGTCGTATTAATTGAATTTCTACTTTGATAATTTATAATTATTGGTTGTGGTAATATTATTGATGGATCGAGTGAAAAGGTATATATTTTCGAAGAGATCAAAAACTTGATGATAAAAAAAGTGTGAAACAATACGTAATGAGCAAATATAAAAGCTTGATGATTAAAAAAAAAGTATAAAATAATACGTAATGTACAAATATAAATGTGTTTCAGTGAACAAATATACTTTTTACTTCGTACTTATTGGTGAAATCTCATATTTAAACTTGATAAAACTTAGTTGAAAATGAAAAGGATAAAAAAAATAAAATGGGGAAAAACTTGATAAAATTATAGGAAAATTATATTCTCCATAATTAGTTGAAAATCACACCTTGATTGTAACGCCTTGAAAGCAATCGCTAGCGTACTACACTGCAGCAGTGGTTTCTCATCATCACAATTCATCTCCTTCCTCACTTTCACAGCCAAGATCCTCCGATGGCCTCCGCTTCAATTGCCAAATCCAACGCCGCCGCCATTAACGCCCTGCAATCTCCCCTCCAAAATCTCCCCAAATTTACTGCAATTTCACTCACCCCTTGCCTCAGAGAATTTCGCCCTTCTCCGCTCAGTTCCACTCTTAATCGCGCTGCAAATGGTTCATCTCTTCCGGTTATTAGATCCCAGAGCTCACCAGGTCCGTAATTTACAGCAATTAATGAATAATTGTTACGTTCATTTCATTTCATTTTTTATCACTTTCTGTTTGATGAATTGTTTTTACGTTGTAGATTATGTACCTGAGGCCAATTTCTACAAAGTTGAAGCGGTTTTGAGGCAATTCTCTTCCTACGCCTGTTTGCTAATGGATTTCATGAGTACATTGATTTCACCATTGTGTTTGCATATTTATTTATTTTTATTTTTGTTTTTGTTTTTTCATCTGCTGCTGTATTTGGGAATTTAGGCCGTGGAGAATCCCACAGGTTTCTTCGGTAAGGACCTAATTGCATTGTTAAATTGCTAATACACGGATAATGTTGAACTTTGTTATTATTATTATTATTATTTATTTATTTTAAATGAGTCTCAACACTTATATTCTGCTTCATTTCAATATAACTCCTCTGTGCAAATCATGAATTTAACTTCTTCAAGTTTGTTTAGCTGCAGAAATATCCCCATTGGGAATTTAGTTTCATAAGCTAAAAGAAATCTAGCTTTCGGAAATGGAAAATGTAGTTCTAATTATTATTTTTTGACTAATATTACCCACTAATAGTTCTTGGTGATTGAACCATAGCAAGTTTCAAATATTTCGTGGACTTTACTTTGAAGGATTACTCAATGTTACTGCCTTTTAAACGATCTTTCTGTGTTGAAGCAACTCAGTGTATAGAAGCTCTTAGCCAAGGTCTTGTTATTGTTTAATTGCTTTAAAGCTTTATATACCTTACAAAAATAAAATAAAAAGATGCAAGCGGCATTTTTAAGTGAATATTTCAATATTACCTTCATCAAAATACCATGCTTGCTGAGACTCAAGAAATGCAATACTTCAGTCCTTAGCCCTGTGTGGAGATTAGCTTTCTATTATTATTTCCCAAAAATTCGGATGTAATGTAATGCATCATGCAAACGAGAGTTTTATTAGCACTAAACTTTATAACTATTTTTGCATAATAAGAAAATTGATATGTTTCTCAAGAACTTTACTGGATGATAATGAAGGCATTGTTGAAAATGGGAATTCGTGGGGTTACAGTGTCTGATGTGCGAGGCTTTGGTGCTCAAGGTGGCTCAACAGAAAGACAGGCTGGTATAAACAAATATAGTTTTACTTGGTTCATATTATAAGATAATGCATTCTTAAAATGGGATTATTTGATTGTATATTTTCCCCTACGCGGGCTCTTTTTTCTCGGTGCATCTTATATTTCTGCCTTCTTCAGGCTCCGAATTTTCTGAAGACAATTTTGTTTCTAAAGTGAAAATGGAGATTGTTGTGTGCAAAGATCAGGTATACGATTCTTAAAAACAGTAATTATTTTTGTTACCCAAATTTATAAAATCATGTAATTTTTATATGTTGGCTTAGGTTGAAGAAGTCATTGAAAAGATAATACAACAGGCACGAACCGGAGAGATTGGTGATGGCAAGATTTTCTGTAAGATTGCTTTATTTCACTATATTGTTTCAGTTAATTTTGTATAGACTTGGTCACCTTTTGTGTAGTATATATAATAAGGTAAATTCATGAAATGGTTCTTTTACTGTGCAGTGACGCCTGTAGCAGATATAATAAGAGTTCGCACAGGTAAGCGAGTTAGAGTATATAGAAATTCTATATCTGTTTAGAATATGTTATTTGCTCGGCTTGTTTCTTTTTGTTCCTATATATGAAGTAGGGATATTATTATTATTCAGGCGAGCGAGGAGAAAAGGCTGAGAGGATGACAGGTGGACGTGCTGATATGTCCTCTGCTGGATCGTCTGCTTGAGTTTCTGTCATCTGCTTCAGTTGGGCAGTTTGAAGTTTAGTGGTGTTTGCGTTTGAGAGCTTACTCTAGTTTTAACTGTAATGCTTTATCCTGTAGCGCAAAGGTTGAAAGCGTTATTATTTTCAGATGAAAGTTTTAATAATAAATGTTGACCAGATTTTCTGGAGCTGGACTGAGTTATTTTCACCTTTTTAATGAATGAAGGATTTTGATGAATAGTTTATGTTGGTTATGAGTCTTGCAGTTTTACTCATGGTGTTTGAGTCATTGTTCTAACTCACATTTTTGTGTATCATGAATTTCGAGTTTATTGCATTTTTGACCAACATAACGTGAGACACCCGACCCGAGCCTCCGGTTTTTCACAAAATTCCGGAAAATATGATTTTCATAGATCAACATTGTCATTTTGGGCTCCAACATATTGGATTTCAACCCTTTTTTTTTTCCTTTTTTTTTTCTTTTTTGTTAAATACAAATTCTTTTGGAAACAATTAGCTTAAGAAAAAATAAATAAAACGTGGTACTATTTTTAAATAGTTTTGGCCTTATAAATTTGTATTACAATAGAAAATAATTAAGAAAAACACCTCTCCAATCCGTCTCAGAAAAGGGGAACTTGGAGAAGAAGGGGAAAAAGAAAAAGAGGACAAAATAACTAATTTTGGTGCATGAGAAATAGCCCAACTTTATTTTTTTTTATTGTCATTTCAAATTAAAGATAAAATGGCAAAATTACCCTAATCAAGTAAGGATTAAGGGTGTTATGTTAGAAAAATGATTTTTTTTCTACTAATTACTTACATTCATTTTTTAAAATAACCACGCAACTCCTAATTATGGATGAATTTTTTTCTCTCAAATTTTACTATTCATCCACCCTCATATAATATTAAATGTATAAAAATATAAATAATTATATAAATTATATATATATTATATGTGTGTATATATAAATTATATAAAAAAAATAAAAAAATTATACGGGCGGGTACCCGCAGGGTGAAAGTAGTACCCGGAACCCCCAGCCCGGGCGGGGGCGCCCAGAAAGGCGCGGGCGCCGCGCCGGGCCGGGCCAAAGTTTTCTTCTCTCCAAAAAAATCATGACAAAAATAATAAATGACAATTAATCGCACCCGTAAAAAGAGTATCCCAATTCCGCAAATAAAAGCGCGTCTTGCTCAGATATTACGCGAACAGACGACTCATCCTTTTGCTGGTCGAAGAGATCTTGAACCCACAGATCTCTACACCGCTCATCCTCAATGTAAGTATTAATTCAGCATTTTCACTGGTTATTTTTCAGATTTTCAAAACCCTAAGTGCTATTGAGCACTTAATCTCAACGAAGTATATGCTCATTCTCTTCTCTGATATTTGAATTCCGATACGTATGTTTGTGTATTCATGTTTAAATTTGATAATATTACGATGCGACTTATTTATAGATCCTCGCCATCGATCTCGCGTGCTGGCGATCGTGTATGCATTTGCGTTTAAGTTGTCAAAAACTGATTTTTTTTTTCCTATTTTGATTTTAATTTTCTAGTCTGATGCGCGATCCGGTCACGTTTGTGTTGAGTTTTTTGTTTTCATTTTGATTTTAATTTTCTAGTCTGATGCGCGATTTGGAATTTTTGTTTTCTCATTTAACTGGCTGAGTATATTTTTGCCAGATATGTAGGATTTGGTAGTTTCTGCTTGGATTTATTGGAAAATAAAATTGATTTGATGTGTAGGTTGTATCGTGATACCCCTTGATAAATATGGTCATTCATGGTGGTTTTTTTAACATAATTTATATCAGATTCATTTTATTTATTTTTTGCTCTATTTTTTGATTCCATGTTTCTTATATAATAAAATGAAATGATAATTGCCTGATAAAACTATGTATACTGTTATCTTCTTCTTCTTCTTCTTTTTTTTTACCTGTACGTGGTGATTTTTAATCTGGGATGTGCCCTTACATGATAATAGTTGATAATAGTTGTTGGCAGTTGAAAGATGGGGCTGTCTTTCACCAAGCTTTTCAGCCGGCTGTTTGCCAAGAAAGAGATGCGTATACTAATGGTCGGTCTCGATGCTGCTGGTAAAACCACCATTCTCTACAAGCTCAAGCTCGGCGAAATTGTCACCACAATCCCTACTATTGGTATGTTTTTGTCTAGTCACTGTCTTTTTGCTGTTACTCTTATATCAATGTATAAGCTTCGCTATCACAAATAATCAGATGTATGTTCCAGATATTTTCCTGGTTTTTAATTCCGTCTCATAATCCTGCACTTTTTAAAACTGGGTCAATAAACTGTTTTGGTTTGTTCAGGATTCAATGTGGAGACTGTGGAATATAAAAACATCAGTTTCACTGTTTGGGATGTTGGAGGCCAGGACAAGGTATGCATCGTCTTTTTAATGTGTCACCCCCCTTATAGTTGTAATTATTGGGATTAAATCTGAGTAACTGTTACTGATCTTGTTAGTAAAGAACTTTGCATTATTTAACAATTTCAACAACAGATCACTCATATTACTTCTGGTTTTTGTTTTGATTGTGTTAAAATCTTAATCGGAGTTCCTTCGGGTGCAATTGGAAGTCATTTCATTTTGAAAATTTTGGAGAGAATAGCGATAATTTTTTATTTGAAAGAAGGAGATTTTCTTGTGAATGTGAATGAATGAGATGATATATAATGGTTAAAGTTGATTCAATATAATAATAGTAAAATAATGATTGGTAGTTAGAGTTATGTGTGTGGGAGAATAGTGAAATATATAGAAAAATGTGTAATATTGATTAATGATTTTCTTGAAAAATGAATTGAAGTTAATGGTGGAGAATAAAGTGAAAGTTGATGAATAGTATAATTTTTATTTTCTTTCAAAATAATCTCAAAAAACTCACTAGATGAAAAAAAAATAAAAAATCCTGAAATCGGATTTTATTTTTATCCAATTTCATTCTTCAATTTTGAACATTTGCTCCAACTTTGATGTATCTCGACTGTTGTGCAGATCCGTCCATTGTGGAGGCATTATTTCCAGAACACCCAGGGCCTAATCTTTGTTGTTGACAGCAATGATCGGGACCGTGTTGTCGAAGCAAGGGATGAACTGCACAGAATGTTGAATGAGGTAACAGGATCCCAAACGTAGATTCTTGAAATTATAAATAGGCAAAGAAAAACTGTGCATCACTAAAACTTGTATGGCCCGTTTATTGGTATTAATTTATTTTTTTTCCGTCGATCAGGATGAATTGCGAGAAGCTGTTCTCCTAGTGTTTGCCAACAAGCAAGATCTCCCAAACGCGATGAATGCTGCTGAAATAACCGACAAGCTGGGCCTTCATTCTCTCCGCCAACGCCATTGGTATATTATTGTTTCCATTTGCGTCCCTTTTAACTTTTGTTTTTACTAAGTTGGGCATCTTCATGTAACCATGGCATCATCATATCCATAAATGCAGGTACATTCAGAGTACATGTGCAACTTCTGGTGAAGGGCTGTATGAGGGGCTGGACTGGCTTTCAAACAACATCGCTAACAAGGTATGGGTTGCAAGATGCTTTATGCAATTGAATCTCTTTTTTTTCCTTTTTCTTTTTTACTCGAACAGAATTGTTTTTTATGCATTTTTGCAGTCTTGAATGCTTTGAGATGAGGTGGTGATGTTTTGAGCTTTGCTGAAGCATAGTGTTGTTCAACCTTGGCGCCAGTTAAGAACAATGCTATATTTGCAATGTATTTTTTGTGATAATTTGTAGATTTTTGTTGATGTTTGTGGATCTCTCTATATTCCTACTTGTGAAAGTAGGAGCGAATGTTGGGTCGAACTTACTGAGCATTGTAGCGATTTCGAATTTGAAGGCAATGCGGGTACTATGAAAATAAATGTATGTTAGATAGTTTGACCAAATTCGAGACTTCGGAATTATGAGACTTTTCATTTCCCAGTCATTTTAATGACGTGCTTTCGATGTAAAGCCTATTTGGTTTGTATTATTATTGTTATGGTTTTTTTTTTTCCTTTTCTTTTCTTTCTTTTTTCTCTTTTTCCGTTTCTGAAAGAGCTTATAATATCTTAATAAGTGGTTTTTACAAACTGTTTTGAAACTCGTATAAAAATTTCTATAATCAATTATAAAATTATTTCTTCAAATTACTGGCATTTAATAGAAAACAAAGAACAGTAAAAAAAAAAAGAAAAAAAGAGGAATCTACATTACACTTAAAGGTGTTGATCCAGTTATCCGGAAAACTTACGGTTAATTTTGATTAACTGTTGACCAGTGGTTTCAGTTAGCACTCGAACCATGAACATGGTTTCCGGGGGTGCGGTTTACGTTCCTTAAAACCTTAAACTGTGAACCTGCGGTTTAAAAATCGTCGGTTTGCAGTTTATGTTTAAGCAAAAAAAGAAAAAGAAATTAACGGTCGAGAACATCGTTAAAAAAAAAAAAAAAAAGGCTAACCGCCAATTACGAACTGAATCGGCAGTTACAAACCGTGAACCGAGACCGAAATCGGTTCTCCGCCGGTTCGGTTTTGGTTAGGGGTTGGCCCTTTTTTTTAACCGACGGTTAAAAAATCGGCCAGTTGTAACCGAAGCCAAACCTCTAATTACCCTCGAACTCTGATGGTAAGATTACACCGCTCAAAAGCAATTACAGAAACTGAAGCAACCGACTAATTTTCCAATTACAATGTTGGATAACAAACAAAACCTAGCATATACCAAAAATAAGGAAAATTATAAACAAAAACACCTATTTACAACACCATCCCTGCCCAATCTCCCTCTATCACCATGCTTTTCCTTTCAAGGCTAAAGAAGAAACAAAACACTTCTGACTCTTTTTTTTTAACAACCAAATGTACTTTTGCCAAAACAACACCACCAATCTGATCTTAGGCAGCAGAAGGGGCTGCGACAAACTGCATCATCGCTGGTGCATTAGCCGCAGCAATCAACGGCTGCAACACTACAGCCTCCACAGCTACCTCATTCTGCACCGTCGATTTCTTATAGTTCAAAGACTCGTCATCGTAAATATCCCACCACTTCTTAACCAACATTTTAATATCTTGCCTCTCCATATTCTCCTCCTTCCCCGTGTACCTCCATGGCTTCGAACCCTGTTCATTCACACAATCCAGTTAGAAATTAAATTCCCATTCAAATGTGCTAAATTAATTAGTCAAAACGCTCACCGCCGCACAATAGTGAACAACTTTGACTTGGTCAAGCTCGACATTCTCCGGATGGCGCCATAACATAGCCAAAACAAGATTGTACACATTCGGGATCGGCTTGTATATATCCCTAAAGAACATATTCAAAAAATCCTAGCCAAAAAATAAAATAAAGCCATCAACAAAGTCGAATATACCCTTGTATCGATTGAGCACATTTAGAAACACAACTATACCTGCTCGGCGAAAGGGGTTGGAGGGGTGATTCTGAGCGTGTTCAATAGATTCTCATACGTAAAAAGACTTGGTTCGAAAACAAACATGCCGGCGTTGAAGTAAAGTGCCGGCGGCTGGCCAATGTCGTCTTGCCACGTCACCTTGTCGGGACATTGCTGGCAATAGCCGATCTTGTATTGTGGGGTGTGGCTCCATGTTTTTTCGCAGAAACAGTCCATAACAGCGTAAAAATGCCCATCCTCCAAATCAAACAGATGATCAATGTTGTCAAACACTTGAATGTCACCATCCAAGTATATCATCTTACTGTATTCCACAAACTGCACCACAAAAAAACTAAGTAAATAAATAAACAAACAAGATTTTTCATCAAGATTCAACATTTTTGATAATTAAAAAAAAAAAAAAAAAAGATTAATCTAACAGTCAATTTGACAAACACTTGGTGTGCGTGCCAAGAAATGTAGAAATTTCATGCAAGATCGGGGAAAAAAACTCATTATACCTCCCAGATGCGGAGTTTGGAATAATTGATGACGTAATACGCCATCGCAAACTGGGTTTGGTTCTCCGGCGGGTAAACGGGCTCAATCTCTCTGACGATGCAGCCTTGATCCTCCAGCACACGGCGGTGCTCCGCCGGAACGTCGGGCAGCACCGCGACCACCAGAGGGTACAAGGAGTTCACCTTCCGCAGGCCCTTGGCGAGGCCCACCACGCCCTTCACATAATCCCCGTTTCCCGCCAAGAATGTGACGTAGGCCCTGTTTGGCAGCGCAGCAGGTTTCGTGAAACTCGGCGCGTTGATCCCAGTTGCCACTATTTCAGGAGCCATGAAATGCTGCTGTGAAAAACGGCGAATCTGAAGTTTCAGAGGATTTTATTAATTTATCTCTGTGATTTTAGTTATTCTGTGAGTTTGAAGGAGGTGGAGATTATATTTATATAGACTGTAGAATTGAAAGGGAGCAAATAGTTTAATGGTTAGTTTAATATTTTCGGTGAGGTTCGTTTGCCGACACGTGTCCGTAAGATGTGGTCGACGGTGGAGGAATAGGTGGCCGGAAGGTTCTCGATGGAGATTATTTTTATTTTTATTTTTATTTTTAATATTTTTGTTTGGGAAGGAAAGGAAGAAGCTAGAACTCAGATTATTTAATTTCAGACTTGTGAATGGGCGGGCTGCCTCAAGACTGTACTTTTACTTTCTTTTTTCTTTATTATTATTTTATTAAAGTGAGATTTTATGTAAAAAATAATTGAAAATATCATAAAAATTGAAAGAAAATGAAAATTTCATAAATTAACAATACTAAGTTAAATAATAATTTAAAATAATTTATGAATTAATTCAAAATATACCGATTATATGTAACATATTCAAATCATAAAACTCAATTATCGAAATGAATCTTCTCATCCTGAACACCAAATATATTAATTTTATCGTTATTGGTTAATCTATCCTATTTTCCTACTTTCCCGGACATTTTTATTGTAAAAAATATTTATTAATTTGATCTGAATCATTTAATTCATAATTTGGTGTAATATTTTTTTCTTTTATTTGTTAGTTTTTATTTTATTCTTGAGCTGATATGACAACAAATTGATCTATCAGTAGCCAAAAAAAAAAGAAAGAAAGAAAAAAAGTGACTTGATCTTCACATTTTAGTAGAATCATTACAATCATTTTCTTACGAGTTTCTAAATATACGATTTTACGCACGATTTGAATCAAGTTATTCTTGAATTCTAAAATTGTATGATCTTACTATTTGACTCGCGATTTTAACAACCATACTTGAGCCCATTTGAAACTTATAGTATTTGACAATTATTTATTTTTGTCAATTTTAGTCTTTGACAAATTACTCTTAGTAAAGTTGCCATTTCTGCCAAATCAAATATTGAAACGAAACTTGGGATGAAAATTGAGCCCATTTGGAACTTATAGGATCAATATTGCATGAGATTTCCAAATAAGATCAATATTGCATGAGATTGACGAATCGGGGTTACAAAAACCAAAAAAAATATTGATACCAAAACTTTTTATGATGTTACTTGCAAGATCAGTTTTGCAATCACGGCAAGAATTAATTTTATATATTTAAACTTGGCAATTTACCCATGATCACAACATTTATGAATTTTATATGAAGATGTTAATTTCCAACTCAGTTTAGTTTGTGTTATGAATAACGAATAAAATTATACAAGAATTATCAATTGAGCAAATATAAGAGTGAATATAAAATATGAGACTATTTGAATTTGAATTCCAAAAATTCGTTCACATTAGTTTTACAGAGAAATTTACAAGTGTTTGTAACTTTTTATCATTTGTCATTTTGTCATCACATGATGTTATGCTACAAATATATTTATAACAGTTTGGCTTTTCTCAACACTATTTGTCAATTTCTTAAATTATTTAAAATTTAAAAAAAAAAAACATTTAATGCCTTCAGTTTTTTTTTCGGGTTATCATTATTATTTTGTAACGCGCATTTTAAATCTTTACTATTGTGGTCCTAATTTAATATGGAGAGATTGAAATTACTGATTTTAGTATAGATTGTCTCATTCATCATAATCATACATGAAAAACTTAAATCCACGTTTTAGTCATCTCCGCTGTTCAAATTAGGGGCAAGATTTTTTTGTTTTGTTTTGTTTTCTTCTCTTTTTTCACCCTTCAGCTTTCTTCATATATTAAAGTTGTTTTTGTTTCTTTTTATATTAAAGTTGGTCCGCATTTCACATGCTTCCATATACGTCGTTCATTTGTGCGTTTCTACGTAACATTGCATGGTTCGATACATAGTAAAAACACATTCAAAGAATGAGCAATCCAATTCCAATGTAATTATTTTTTGCTATTTTCAATTTTTCAAATATTAGAGATATCCGACTTTCATTTTTACAAATTGCACCTTTTTTTCATTACAAATATCATTTCATAATCACGGGCGTCCTGCCAAAGACAAGCATGCCTTTTTTCTTTTCTTTTTTGTTTTTTTGTTTTGTTTTAACGTGCAAGGACAAAAACCCAAATGACATCAGCAAATAAAGCCTGGAGTGAATTATTGTTGGCCTACCAGGTTTAAGCTTCTGGAGAGTGCAACTCTTTTGCGGGCAATAATTTGCCAGTTTTTTGATGAATATATGTGATTGTGGGTCCATCCATGAATTTATTTATTTTTTCTCCAGAAAAGCATTACAAGACAAACTTTATAATTCATAAAAGGCCAAAATGCAGAATCAGTTCACTAATTTTAGGCAGTTGGGAATTTTAGTCCACCAGATACACGGGTGGCGATTTTAGTCCACTAATTTAAAAAAAGTCGGACATTTAATCCATTTTTGGCCGGAAATTCGAATTTTGGCCGAAAATTGAATTTTGACCCGATTTTTGGGTATTTTGACCAGAAAAACCGTCCGACATGCCACGTAGGTGCTGACTTGGTTAAAATTTGCCGCATAATTGCTGATTGGGTTTTTTTTTAATCAAAGATAATAAAGTTTAGGATTGGGGAAATGAAATCGGGTGGTTGGGCTCCAAGTCTTCTTCGTTTTTTTTTTTTTGTTTTTTTTACTTTAT
>BMAC01000320.1:349772-386043 GCA_014905375.1 Phtheirospermum japonicum | reverse complement strand
GAGTTGCTTCAACACAGAAAGATCGTTTAAAAGGCAGTAACATTGAGTAATCCTTTCAAAGTAAAGTCCACGAAATATTTGAAATCATCTTAGTGTATAGAAGCTCTTAGCCAAGGTCTTGTTATTGTTTAATTGCTTTAAAGCTTTATATACCTTACAAAAATAAAATAAAAAGATGCAAGCGGCATTTTTAAGTGAATATTTCAATATTACCTTCATCAAAATACCATGCTTGCTGAGACTCAAGAAATGCAATACTTCAGTCCTTAGCCCTGTGTGGAGATTAGCTTTCTATTATTATTTCCCAAAAATTCGGATGTAATGTAATGCATCATGCAAACGAGAGTTTTATTAGCACTAAACTTTATAACTATTTTTGCATAATAAGAAAATTGATATGTTTCTCAAGAACTTTACTGGATGATAATGAAGGCATTGTTGAAAATGGGAATTCGTGGGGTTACAGTGTCTGATGTGCGAGGCTTTGGTGCTCAAGGTGGCTCAACAGAAAGACAGGCTGGTATAAACAAATATAGTTTTACTTGGTTCATATTATAAGATAATGCATTCTTAAAATGGGATTATTTGATTGTATATTTTCCCCTACGCGGGCTCTTTTTTCTCGGTGCATCTTATATTTCTGCCTTCTTCAGGCTCCGAATTTTCTGAAGACAATTTTGTTTCTAAAGTGAAAATGGAGATTGTTGTGTGCAAAGATCAGGTATACGATTCTTAAAAACAGTAATTATTTTTGTTACCCAAATTTATAAAATCATGTAATTTTTATATGTTGGCTTAGGTTGAAGAAGTCATTGAAAAGATAATACAACAGGCACGAACCGGAGAGATTGGTGATGGCAAGATTTTCTGTAAGATTGCTTTATTTCACTATATTGTTTCAGTTAATTTTGTATAGACTTGGTCACCTTTTGTGTAGTATATATAATAAGGTAAATTCATGAAATGGTTCTTTTACTGTGCAGTGACGCCTGTAGCAGATATAATAAGAGTTCGCACAGGTAAGCGAGTTAGAGTATATAGAAATTCTATATCTGTTTAGAATATGTTATTTGCTCGGCTTGTTTCTTTTTGTTCCTATATATGAAGTAGGGATATTATTATTATTCAGGCGAGCGAGGAGAAAAGGCTGAGAGGATGACAGGTGGACGTGCTGATATGTCCTCTGCTGGATC
Organism: Phtheirospermum japonicum; assembly: GCA_014905375.1. NCBI lineage: Eukaryota > Viridiplantae > Streptophyta > Magnoliopsida > Lamiales > Orobanchaceae > Phtheirospermum > Phtheirospermum japonicum. The sequence continues at coordinate 384,850 of BMAC01000320.1, read as the reverse complement.
GTCTGCTTGAGTTTCTGTCATCTGCTTCAGTTGGGCAGTTTGAAGTTTAGTGGTGTTTGCGTTTGAGAGCTTACTCTAGTTTTAACTGTAATGCTTTATCCTGTAGCGCAAAGGTTGAAAGCGTTATTATTTTCAGATGAAAGTTTTAATAATAAATGTTGACCAGATTTTCTGGAGCTGGACTGAGTTATTTTCACCTTTTTAATGAATGAAGGATTTTGATGAATAGTTTATGTTGGTTATGAGTCTTGCAGTTTTACTCATGGTGTTTGAGTCATTGTTCTAACTCACATTTTTGTGTATCATGAATTTCGAGTTTATTGCATTTTTGACCAACATAACGTGAGACACCCGACCCGAGCCTCCGGTTTTTCACAAAATTCCGGAAAATATGATTTTCATAGATCAACATTGTCATTTTGGGCTCCAACATATTGGATTTCAACCCTTTTTTTTTTCCTTTTTTTTTTCTTTTTTGTTAAATACAAATTCTTTTGGAAACAATTAGCTTAAGAAAAAATAAATAAAACGTGGTACTATTTTTAAATAGTTTTGGCCTTATAAATTTGTATTACAATAGAAAATAATTAAGAAAAACACCTCTCCAATCCGTCTCAGAAAAGGGGAACTTGGAGAAGAAGGGGAAAAAGAAAAAGAGGACAAAATAACTAATTTTGGTGCATGAGAAATAGCCCAACTTTATTTTTTTTTATTGTCATTTCAAATTAAAGATAAAATGGCAAAATTACCCTAATCAAGTAAGGATTAAGGGTGTTATGTTAGAAAAATGATTTTTTTTCTACTAATTACTTACATTCATTTTTTAAAATAACCACGCAACTCCTAATTATGGATGAATTTTTTTCTCTCAAATTTTACTATTCATCCACCCTCATATAATATTAAATGTATAAAAATATAAATAATTATATAAATTATATATATATTATATGTGTGTATATATAAATTATATAAAAAAAATAAAAAAATTATACGGGCGGGTACCCGCAGGGTGAAAGTAGTACCCGGAACCCCCAGCCCGGGCGGGGGCGCCCAGAAAGGCGCGGGCGCCGCGCCGGGCCGGGCCAAAGTTTTCTTCTCTCCAAAAAAATCATGACAAAAATAATAAATGACAATTAATCGCACCCGTAAAAAGAGTATCCCAATTCCGCAAATAAAAGCGCGTCTTGCTCAGATATTACGCGAACAGACGACTCATCCTTTTGCTGGTCGAAGAGATCTTGAACCCACAGATCTCTACACCGCTCATCCTCAATGTAAGTATTAATTCAGCATTTTCACTGGTTATTTTTCAGATTTTCAAAACCCTAAGTGCTATTGAGCACTTAATCTCAACGAAGTATATGCTCATTCTCTTCTCTGATATTTGAATTCCGATACGTATGTTTGTGTATTCATGTTTAAATTTGATAATATTACGATGCGACTTATTTATAGATCCTCGCCATCGATCTCGCGTGCTGGCGATCGTGTATGCATTTGCGTTTAAGTTGTCAAAAACTGATTTTTTTTTTCCTATTTTGATTTTAATTTTCTAGTCTGATGCGCGATCCGGTCACGTTTGTGTTGAGTTTTTTGTTTTCATTTTGATTTTAATTTTCTAGTCTGATGCGCGATTTGGAATTTTTGTTTTCTCATTTAACTGGCTGAGTATATTTTTGCCAGATATGTAGGATTTGGTAGTTTCTGCTTGGATTTATTGGAAAATAAAATTGATTTGATGTGTAGGTTGTATCGTGATACCCCTTGATAAATATGGTCATTCATGGTGGTTTTTTTAACATAATTTATATCAGATTCATTTTATTTATTTTTTGCTCTATTTTTTGATTCCATGTTTCTTATATAATAAAATGAAATGATAATTGCCTGATAAAACTATGTATACTGTTATCTTCTTCTTCTTCTTCTTTTTTTTTACCTGTACGTGGTGATTTTTAATCTGGGATGTGCCCTTACATGATAATAGTTGATAATAGTTGTTGGCAGTTGAAAGATGGGGCTGTCTTTCACCAAGCTTTTCAGCCGGCTGTTTGCCAAGAAAGAGATGCGTATACTAATGGTCGGTCTCGATGCTGCTGGTAAAACCACCATTCTCTACAAGCTCAAGCTCGGCGAAATTGTCACCACAATCCCTACTATTGGTATGTTTTTGTCTAGTCACTGTCTTTTTGCTGTTACTCTTATATCAATGTATAAGCTTCGCTATCACAAATAATCAGATGTATGTTCCAGATATTTTCCTGGTTTTTAATTCCGTCTCATAATCCTGCACTTTTTAAAACTGGGTCAATAAACTGTTTTGGTTTGTTCAGGATTCAATGTGGAGACTGTGGAATATAAAAACATCAGTTTCACTGTTTGGGATGTTGGAGGCCAGGACAAGGTATGCATCGTCTTTTTAATGTGTCACCCCCCTTATAGTTGTAATTATTGGGATTAAATCTGAGTAACTGTTACTGATCTTGTTAGTAAAGAACTTTGCATTATTTAACAATTTCAACAACAGATCACTCATATTACTTCTGGTTTTTGTTTTGATTGTGTTAAAATCTTAATCGGAGTTCCTTCGGGTGCAATTGGAAGTCATTTCATTTTGAAAATTTTGGAGAGAATAGCGATAATTTTTTATTTGAAAGAAGGAGATTTTCTTGTGAATGTGAATGAATGAGATGATATATAATGGTTAAAGTTGATTCAATATAATAATAGTAAAATAATGATTGGTAGTTAGAGTTATGTGTGTGGGAGAATAGTGAAATATATAGAAAAATGTGTAATATTGATTAATGATTTTCTTGAAAAATGAATTGAAGTTAATGGTGGAGAATAAAGTGAAAGTTGATGAATAGTATAATTTTTATTTTCTTTCAAAATAATCTCAAAAAACTCACTAGATGAAAAAAAAATAAAAAATCCTGAAATCGGATTTTATTTTTATCCAATTTCATTCTTCAATTTTGAACATTTGCTCCAACTTTGATGTATCTCGACTGTTGTGCAGATCCGTCCATTGTGGAGGCATTATTTCCAGAACACCCAGGGCCTAATCTTTGTTGTTGACAGCAATGATCGGGACCGTGTTGTCGAAGCAAGGGATGAACTGCACAGAATGTTGAATGAGGTAACAGGATCCCAAACGTAGATTCTTGAAATTATAAATAGGCAAAGAAAAACTGTGCATCACTAAAACTTGTATGGCCCGTTTATTGGTATTAATTTATTTTTTTTCCGTCGATCAGGATGAATTGCGAGAAGCTGTTCTCCTAGTGTTTGCCAACAAGCAAGATCTCCCAAACGCGATGAATGCTGCTGAAATAACCGACAAGCTGGGCCTTCATTCTCTCCGCCAACGCCATTGGTATATTATTGTTTCCATTTGCGTCCCTTTTAACTTTTGTTTTTACTAAGTTGGGCATCTTCATGTAACCATGGCATCATCATATCCATAAATGCAGGTACATTCAGAGTACATGTGCAACTTCTGGTGAAGGGCTGTATGAGGGGCTGGACTGGCTTTCAAACAACATCGCTAACAAGGTATGGGTTGCAAGATGCTTTATGCAATTGAATCTCTTTTTTTTCCTTTTTCTTTTTTACTCGAACAGAATTGTTTTTTATGCATTTTTGCAGTCTTGAATGCTTTGAGATGAGGTGGTGATGTTTTGAGCTTTGCTGAAGCATAGTGTTGTTCAACCTTGGCGCCAGTTAAGAACAATGCTATATTTGCAATGTATTTTTTGTGATAATTTGTAGATTTTTGTTGATGTTTGTGGATCTCTCTATATTCCTACTTGTGAAAGTAGGAGCGAATGTTGGGTCGAACTTACTGAGCATTGTAGCGATTTCGAATTTGAAGGCAATGCGGGTACTATGAAAATAAATGTATGTTAGATAGTTTGACCAAATTCGAGACTTCGGAATTATGAGACTTTTCATTTCCCAGTCATTTTAATGACGTGCTTTCGATGTAAAGCCTATTTGGTTTGTATTATTATTGTTATGGTTTTTTTTTTTCCTTTTCTTTTCTTTCTTTTTTCTCTTTTTCCGTTTCTGAAAGAGCTTATAATATCTTAATAAGTGGTTTTTACAAACTGTTTTGAAACTCGTATAAAAATTTCTATAATCAATTATAAAATTATTTCTTCAAATTACTGGCATTTAATAGAAAACAAAGAACAGTAAAAAAAAAAAGAAAAAAAGAGGAATCTACATTACACTTAAAGGTGTTGATCCAGTTATCCGGAAAACTTACGGTTAATTTTGATTAACTGTTGACCAGTGGTTTCAGTTAGCACTCGAACCATGAACATGGTTTCCGGGGGTGCGGTTTACGTTCCTTAAAACCTTAAACTGTGAACCTGCGGTTTAAAAATCGTCGGTTTGCAGTTTATGTTTAAGCAAAAAAAGAAAAAGAAATTAACGGTCGAGAACATCGTTAAAAAAAAAAAAAAAAAGGCTAACCGCCAATTACGAACTGAATCGGCAGTTACAAACCGTGAACCGAGACCGAAATCGGTTCTCCGCCGGTTCGGTTTTGGTTAGGGGTTGGCCCTTTTTTTTAACCGACGGTTAAAAAATCGGCCAGTTGTAACCGAAGCCAAACCTCTAATTACCCTCGAACTCTGATGGTAAGATTACACCGCTCAAAAGCAATTACAGAAACTGAAGCAACCGACTAATTTTCCAATTACAATGTTGGATAACAAACAAAACCTAGCATATACCAAAAATAAGGAAAATTATAAACAAAAACACCTATTTACAACACCATCCCTGCCCAATCTCCCTCTATCACCATGCTTTTCCTTTCAAGGCTAAAGAAGAAACAAAACACTTCTGACTCTTTTTTTTTAACAACCAAATGTACTTTTGCCAAAACAACACCACCAATCTGATCTTAGGCAGCAGAAGGGGCTGCGACAAACTGCATCATCGCTGGTGCATTAGCCGCAGCAATCAACGGCTGCAACACTACAGCCTCCACAGCTACCTCATTCTGCACCGTCGATTTCTTATAGTTCAAAGACTCGTCATCGTAAATATCCCACCACTTCTTAACCAACATTTTAATATCTTGCCTCTCCATATTCTCCTCCTTCCCCGTGTACCTCCATGGCTTCGAACCCTGTTCATTCACACAATCCAGTTAGAAATTAAATTCCCATTCAAATGTGCTAAATTAATTAGTCAAAACGCTCACCGCCGCACAATAGTGAACAACTTTGACTTGGTCAAGCTCGACATTCTCCGGATGGCGCCATAACATAGCCAAAACAAGATTGTACACATTCGGGATCGGCTTGTATATATCCCTAAAGAACATATTCAAAAAATCCTAGCCAAAAAATAAAATAAAGCCATCAACAAAGTCGAATATACCCTTGTATCGATTGAGCACATTTAGAAACACAACTATACCTGTCTCTTATACACATCTAGATGTGTATAAGAGACAGGTACTAATTAAATCCATGAAAATTAATTTGAGCAATTTGACTTTTGATCTTGTGGAGCGTGTGCCCACACACACCACTAGAGCATATGTTGTGGTGTACACAATTTAATGAGAGGCAAAAATCAGATGGAATACAGCTAAGGTGCACTAATATATACTCTTCCATGTTATGTCCCTCCACCACCATCTTCCTCAATTGCTCCTCACTATTGCCTTATAAATTTGCTATATAAATATTTAATGGTTAAATTATTTATAAATGGGGACAAATTTTGGGTTTTGTTATCACTTCCTCAACTAACAACTCTCCATTTACTGAACTGACCCTCATCTAAATATATCAAGCAACTTTATTTCAAAAAAAAAAATAAAAAAATCAAGTAACTTATCGAATATGCAAGAAATGTATGGTTGCCAATGACTAAAAGAACTTTTGGAATAAAAAAAATTGGCATATATATTTATACTTATAATTACCGGAAATGACTAAGTTGCCTTCAAGGCACCATACTCCAATCTCCTCCTGCATTTACAATCGTTGATTTATTAATATGGAAAGCCTAAACATAATCTGATTGTTCTCATTAATTGAGGAATGGTGCCGTGAAGCCATCATAGAAGTTCTCATAATTATAAGTAGGGGTTAGCAAAAAAACCGAAAAATCGAAATAACAGATTGAACCAACCCGAAACTTTCGATTCGATTCGTTTTTAGGTTTGAGAATTCTAAAAAATTGGTTATTTCGATTCGATTTTACAAATAAACTTCGATTCAGTTCGGTTTTAATCGAAATATAATTAAAAAAAATTAAAAATGGTTTCTATATTACTTATTATTATTTTTGATTTGGTTAATTCGATTTTAAATATATTTTCGGTTTAGTTCGATTTGTAATTTTATAAATATTTCGGTTTCGGATTTTTTCGGTTCGGTTTTTTCATTTTAGACTTAATTTCGGTTCGGTTCGATTTGAGTTTTTATGCAAAATTCGGTTTCAATTATTTCGATTCGATACGGTTTTCGACCGAACTGACCGAGTGCTCACCCTAATTATAATATAATACCCTATATGTCATTTTCAAAACACAATTAATTTCTATCATGTAGCTAGTATTTAACACCCGGTCCGGTATCTACACTTCATGCAACTGATTTTCTTACATTGGCTACCATTATTACCAAAAACAAACAAAACGAACACACACACACACATCATGCCTCCAAAATTTCATCACCAACTCATCATCATTCTCTTCCTCTCCATTCACAACATTTGCTCATCAGCCACCCTCAACGCAGACACGGGCTTCGACGAATGGATATCGTGGCACGCCAAGAACCACAAGCAAAAATCGCTACGCCTCAAAAATGCCGAATCGATCGACCAATCAAAGACGAGCATGACGCCCCCTGATCGGAGGCTACGTACGGCTGAGACGAACCGAATGGATATAAGCGTTAGCCAAGATGGGAATGGCGATTTCAAGACCATTAACGAAGCAATTAACAACATTCCATTACGCAATGCTCGAAGGATCGTGATACGTTTAAATTCGGGTGTTTATAGGTACGTATTTAATTAATTAATTAATTAATATCTCGAGTAAGTAGTTAGTTTGTGGAAATTAATTAATTAATTAATTTTAATGTAGGGAAAAAGTGAATATTCCTAGAACGATGAGTTTTATTACATTGGTAGGAAATGGAAGTGATCCTCCAACCATAACTGGAAACGACACCGCTTCGACTGTAAGAGGAAGTACATTTCAGAGCGCTACTATGGCCGTTGATGCAGATTACTTTATTGCCATCAACGTCAAATTTGAGGTGAGCCCATCACAAACCCTTTTTTTTTTTTTTTCAAGAACAAGATATATGACACTAGTAATTAGCTAGAATTTTTAATATTTAAAAAAAAAAAAAAATCTTTGACTGAAATTTCAAAATTGAAAGTGGGTTCAAATTAACAATTTTGGAAAATAATGTTTTCATCATGAATAATTAAGTTTTTTTTTATTATTTTATTTCGTGGTATGTTATTTATCTTGCATTGTAACGCGGCCAAAGCATGCATAAGATTGTAGTTCCACGAGAAAAATTCCTAGATCACTGATGTATTAAATTGTTGTCCTATATTGGGAGCCAGATCCAAGCCCAATTAATCACGGGCTACCCGATGAACTACACTAGAATTTAATAAGTAATTCAATTGACACGAATCCAACAAAAAATTTAATTTCAAAACGAGCTTCAATATTTATTGTGATGTTGCATCTTATGGGATAACCAAAATACTTGAAGCCCGAGTTCTCGAATTTGAATTCTCGTCTTTATAGTTTCAAAGAATGTGATTCCTACTGCTAATAGCATAATTTGCAAGCTATGTAAATTGAGCGTACGATATTCATTGTTCACTTTCAATATATTAAATAAATAAATTTTGATAACTATTAAGCGTTCGTATTTAGCCAATATGGGTACAAAATTTAAAGATGAAACAACTATTTGTTTTTAATTTTAAAAGATAACTATTTTTTAGGAAAATTTACGTCAAATACTTTTATCTTTTCTTATTAATTTTTTGCCATTTTCCAGTTATTTGTAAATGAGTGTCACCCCTATTGTTTGGAAATAGTTTTTTATTGTATATTTTTTTCTTTTTCTTTTTTTTGGTAGTTCATATTATTTAAAAAAAAATTGCATCACCGTGTTTTTTAAAATATCATATCAAAATGGATATTTTTATGTTTTTCCTTATTTATTTATTTTAGGGGTAATTATTTTTTTGTCCCCGACACTATTTTGATTTTTACAGTTTACCATACGAACTTTTTTTTTTCGACAAACCGCAATCTGAACGATGCACGAATTGCATTTTACCCCTACACCACTTTTTTTGTGATTTTATAATCATAACCGGATGATGTGGCACAACCCGATTGCGCCACGTCATCCGGTTTTGATCACAAAACCACAGAAAAAGTGGTGTAGGGGGTAAAATGCAATTCGCGCATGGTTTAGATGGAGATTTGTCGGAAAAAAAAAATTGTATGGTAAACTGTAAAAATCGACATAGTCTGTGGGGCAAAAACATTTTTTCCCTTTATTTTATGAAACCGAAAGCAAATTATTTTCCCTCCTAATATGGGTCGGGCTTTACATTTGGGCTTGTTTTAATGGGTAGGCTTGTTGTGCCCGAAGATAGGGACGAGGGGAAGGAGCAAAATGAACCTGTAGCAGTAGGTTACGGAGCGTATTGATTTCTTTTTCGATTGCCCTATCCTCATTCAAGAATTGTTTTTGATCCAGTAAGTAGGAATCAATAGAAAAGTTGATCCTTAGTCTTTCTCCCTCGTGGTTAAATATGAGTTTGGTTTATTTTAAGGAAATGACTACGGTGCTGTGAAGGCACCATACCTTCCACCTCCTGCATTTACATCTATTGATTTTACCATTATACATAACAAACTTTTAATCTAATGGTTTTGATTAAGTAGGAAATGACACGGCACCGTACCGTAGAAGTCATCTATTTTATGAAATCCAAAGCAAATTATTTTCCCCCCTAATATGGGCTGGGCCAGGCTTTACGTGTCTATAGCAGCGTAAACAATGGACTGGGCCGACCCATTTATGTTCCTTAGCTACATCTTGAATAAGGCAAAGCTTTTCCGGTGAAAATGCAGAACACGGCTCCCCACGTTGTGGGGTTGGTGGGCGGACAAGCGGTCGCGCTACGCATCTCAGGCACCAAGGCCGCCTTTTACAACTGCAGTTTCTACGGCAGCCAAGACACTCTTTACGACCACAAAGGCCTTCACTATTTCAGTAATTGCTTCATTCAGGGCTCCGTTGACTTTATCTTCGGCTATGGCACATCGCTTTACGAGGTCAACCCAACCCAACTTAAATGGGCTTTATTTTTTATTGGGCTTAGAAAGAAAAAACAATACTGATTGGGCTTTAACCCTAATGGGATCCAGATCCTTGCAACCCAATACAACACTAAATTAAGATAAAATAATGGGCTGAAATAAACAATACTGCTAAAATTAGAAATAATTAAAAGTTAATTATGATTTTCTTTTTTAAAACAAAATTTAATTCTCTAGCGCAGAATTGTTATTTGAACTCGGTGACCAAAAAAGTGGCCTCAGTCACAGCCCAAAAGCGCACAAACTCATCAATTTCAAGTGGATTTTCCTTCAAAAACTGCACTATAACAGGGAGTGGGTCCATCTACCTTGGACGAGCATGGGGCGATTATTCCAGAGTTATATTTTCCTACACTTTCATGGACAAAATTGTAATTTCTCAAGGATGGAGCGACTGGGGCAAAAAAAGTCGCGACCAGTAAGTCTAATTCTAATAATAATTAGGCTAAATCTAGTTATTAATTAATTAATTAATTAATTAGTACTTTAATTTTGGGTGATGTGAAATAGGAAAGTGTATTACGGAGAATACAAATGCAGCGGAGCAGGTGCTAATCTGACGGGGCGAGTACCGTGGGCTAGAGCACTGACCGATGACGAGGCAGTGCCTTTTATTGGCACATATTATGTTGATGGGGACACTTGGCTTATTAAACCTTCTGCCTACCAGCTTTAAATTTAATTTATTTTATTTATTTATTTAGTAACCAAAAAAAAAAAAAAAAAAACATACACAGGTATGAGTACTGGGTATGTACTATTTAGAGTATGTACGATTTTCAAATAAAATTATTGACTTGGTAAAATGATTCTTAGTTGCAATATAATGTTATTGCCAGTGACTCCAACAAATTTCTTATTAAACTCAACGAATCTCATTTCTTAAATTAAATTTTTTTTTTTCAAATTTTCTATCTAATTTTACTTTATCAGACTTTTTTACTTATGTTAGTTCTCTATTTGAAGAACTCTTTATTCTAATTTTACTCCAACATCCAATAGACTCCCTATATATATACATTTTATAATATATGTTATTAAAGTAATAAGGAGTCAATTCAAATAAAGGTAAAAAAAAAAAATTATAGGACAAAATTGCTCTCTACATAGTCAAGCAATAAGTAATAAAAAATGGAGCTCCCTATTTTATGGAATTTTTGTAGAGAATTTGTTGAAACTGTATTAATGCATTTACTATTACAGAGCAAAAGTCTCTTATCAGAAGAAAATAAATAAATATCCAATAAAATAATAACGTTTCATAAGAAAAACTCTCTTTAGATAAATTTTAGAAGGGTGTCCTATTGGGGTGGCTTCACCTTGTTTAATTCTGGATTGTCCGGCAATTATGTCATTTGTTTAGGAAAACTTTGTATAAATAAAAATAAATTAATACAAATTTATCAATATAATTATAAAGCGAAATCAAAACATATAGAATTCTCAATCATGTGTTCTACCTGTTTCTCTTAAAATAAATTTTCCCCTATTTCGGAGTTTGTTTCCCATGATAATACGAAAAATTGAATTACTTTTAGTTCCCATCGAAATGAAAATCATGAATATATGTTATCACTAAAATGCAAGATGCCAATGAACTTTATATGAATATATGCATAATGTATTCTTACGTATGCAATACGAGGAAGTGTGTGTTATTATTGATATATTAACCTCTATTGTTACACAATTTAATGCAAATTGAATAGGGCACCACCACCATTAGCATAGGAATCTCAACATTAAAATTTTCATATACAATTTATTTTAAATTAACAAATTCAATCAATCCCAAGAGAGTTATAAATTACTTAGGTGCTACTAACATCTTATTCTTCGAATTTATAAACTATTTTTAGAAAAGAATTACTATTCTAAAAAGTTAAACTCACACATGAATTCATAGAATTGTATACTTTTTACATGGGACAAGTATTAAAAAAAAAAGACAAATAAAAAACTCAATAGTAGTTGAATTAAATGAGAACCGATCATAAAATACTATTATGTTTATTTTTATTTTCTTTTTCTTTTTCACAAAACAGCCACAAAAAGATCGATTCCGACTAGTTTCTCCGCGTATATAAACATCCCACGAATTTGTGTTATACGTTGTGTCTACATTTAGATCAATTCCAACTTAATATTGGAAATTACCCAAACGAGTATCTCAAAATGGCTGAATTATTGCTCATAATTATTGATCCTGCCACATGCTAAATAAAGCTAGTTTTCATAAGGCCTACTTAATAATAATTATAAGGCAATATCTAGCATACTTATATTGTAAATATATAGCTGTCACCATTCTTGTCAATATTGGTATGATTGATCAGGGCAACAATTTTTTTTTCTTTTTTTTTCTTTTTTTTTTTTTTTTCCAATTGTGAGATCATTATAAACACCCACAAACTACAATAATTTGATTAAAATGTCTTTCTTTAATGGAATTTATCTGTAAATGACTTATAAAATGGGTCAACTTTCAATTGGAAATTCACAAGATTTTTTATTTATTATTATTATTATCAATTTTAAAAGCACAAATCGTGTTAATGTTTCAATACAAGACTGTGTATATCATGTGTCACTAGAATCGAGTCTCATATATTTGCATTATTATATATTTATTTTATTTTCTGGAAATAAATTAACACTAGGAACAAGTCACATGCCAAAGATGGATATTGTGGGTTCTCTTCTCCTAACATAAATATAGAACGGTATTTTAATGAACACTATTAAGTTGTGCAGACTAATCACAATTAATCAAGTTGTAGTAATAATTAGACATGATACCAAGTAATAACTCATGTTGATCAAATCAATAAACAAAGGGGTTAAGTTAATCATCGTAGTTGAACCGTCAAATCGATAGGACATATATATCATGCACTAGCTGTCATGTTGAGGCTCACAGGACCATTTAACCCAATATATCCTAATTAATTTGCCCACCATTAATTTATTTATTTAATATGGAATTAAGGTGATTGTTATGATCATGAATGGGACTGCGGCGCACATCTCACAAAAGCGAATTTATAATTATAATAATAATTATAACTCACCTTTGGCAAACACCTTAAATCGTGGAACAAAGTAGTCTTACATATGATTCTTCAAAACAAAATCATTTTATTACTTTGAAATGTTACATTTTTTAATTTTTTTCAAATGTTTTAAGTGTTTATACTTAATCTAACTTTTAACTTTTAACTTTTTCAATTTTTAGTAAATTTTACTATTCACTCACTTAAAAGATTATCTCTCTCATATTTATTCTTTCAGAACAGAATTGCACTTTTGGTCCAGCCAAGAGATTTTTTTTGTACTTCTAGATCCATTACGAGTTGTTGTTTGGTACTTTTGGCCCCTTAAAAGTTATATTTTGAACTTTTGGTCCCCTCAAAATGTTTGTTTTCTCAATTTTCAATATTGAGACCAAAATTACAAATTATGGGACCAAGTAAGAATCTCAATCATACTGGTTTCTCATTCTCCTTCCTTGTAGGTTATAAATATATGAATTTCATGTGTTGTATTATTATTTTCAACTAAATTTATATCACTCTAATCACATTTTATGACTATGTACCGTGTGACCGGGTGGATTAAACAAAAATAAAAAATTAAATAAGTATCAAAATATAGAACTCTCAACTTGATTAATAATTTTATGAAATTTCGATTAAAACTCAAATAGGACGCCACTAGATTCTTTTACATCCCAAGATGACGGGCATCACTCATATCAAAACTTTGCTACCTATATAATATATATATGACTAATTCACATTTTCTCCTTTAAACTTGTACGCCACATGTACACGAGTAAACTAATATATCTCGTTTAATTTCTAAACATATCGAGACGATTATCAGCCAATCTCAACGTATACACGGCGCTCTTGTACTCTCCCCACGTGAATGGCCTATACAAACATGGACTCTCCATCGACACCAATTGTGGTATAGGCGAAATGCACGCGTTAAGTGGTGGGGCCGCAAAATACATCATCGACATTCTTGAATTAACCGAGTTCGCCATCGCCCTGTGTCTCACGCTCACGAACCTCCCATTAGTCATCGCCTCAAACGCGTCACCCACAAACACGCAAAACTTATCGGAATCCGGAGGGATCGGAATCCAAAACCCATCGCGGGCCAGGATTTGAAGCCCGCCAACGTTATTGGATCGAAGGACCGTGAGAATCTGCGGGTCCGTATGCTCTCCGAAACCGATTCTTGGTTTGGGTGAATTATCGAACATTTGGGGTGCATTCTTGACTGAAGAAGGGTAGTGATTGATTCTGAAGCACGAGTCGGTGTTTGCATCTCGTATTAGGTTACTAAAAATAGATTTATCCTGGACCCACAGGCCTTCGGCCACCATATCAAGAATATCACATGTCAGGTTCCTAACGGCGTGTATGTAATCATTAACGGCGCAACTGCAAAAACAGGACAACATATGTAAGCTTGAGAAAATTGAGAAAAATCATAGCCCTTTTTGAAAATTACATGGTACATGTAGTACTATGTTTACTATAAACAGTACATCAGATTCTGTACCTAATTACCTATATTTGGAAACCAGGTAATTCAGGTTATGATTTCATGTATTGACTTTGTCAATTTTGGTACAATCGATGTTTGGGACCCCATTTTCCATTTATGTGACAACTATAAGTGATTGGTTGAATATTGGTTTAGACATAAATATACTTTTTGCTTTCTCCAGCATCAAGGAATTTTAAACAATACAATCTTGGTTTAATATTAATATAAATAACTACGTCACAAAAATAAAATTGATTGTTGATTATTTAGATATTGACTCAGATCAGTACTTTGAGGATTAATTAGTCACGTGAACAATAAACATCTTACTCCATCTGGAAGGTTTGACTTTTCTTAGATTCAAATTCAACCCGTTGATTTTTCGATTGGAATCCTTAAATCCCAACGTGCTCCATAGGTAATTACTTTTACAAAGTCAATGGTATACCAAGTCATGTTGTTCATAACGTGTCTCTAATCTCTACATGCTCTAATTCAAATTATGAAAAATAAATAAATAAATAAAAGGAAGAAAAAGAAAATCCAATTACTCGACTTATTAATTATACATATCACGTAGCAACCTTCTACCAACTCTCATTCCTTTATTTATTCGCACAATTATCTTATTTATCATAAGCCCAACAGAATTTTGATGCATGCATCGAGTATAAGAATATATATTATATTAAAATAAAATAAATAGTAATACAACTTTGTACCCTTTCACACTCTATTTAATTCCACTATAACTCGCATATATAGGCTAAAATTACGTCATTCCATTTATACATGCACCTTGCATTTATTTTTTCCCTAATAAATTTCATAAAGTGAAATAAACAAAATAAAATTACCTGAATTTTGTGGGATCACTAGAGAGAAATTTGGATCTCTCAGAAACCGAATGAGGATTGGTCTCAAGAAGAACATATTCGAGCTCGCCCTTATCTCCATTGAACCCAATATTCTTACACCCATACCCGAATGGAGTCGGGGGCCCGACCCGGGCCCGTTGCTTTTCGCATGCAGGTTTGGAGAAAAAATCTTGGCCCTCCATTTCGACCGCGGATATTATTTCCTTGGAAACACCATGGTTCTCAACCTGGAAAAAACCGAACTCCTCGCATGCTTTTACGATCATTTCGGATACCTTTGACCGGTCGAGGCTGAGATCGATGACCGGGATCCCGAGGGCCCGGGTTTTTTTACTTCTCAAAGGTGATGAAGAAGGCATAACCATTTTTGTTGGGAAAAAATGAATCAAGAAAAAAAAAAGGGAGGAGTAAAATGTGTTATAGTGTTGATTAATGTGTGTGAGATTGAAGTTGGATGAGTTTGACGGGTTTAAATAGAGAGCGAAATGAATAATATATATTTTTTTTATTAAATAAATTTGACTAATAAGGAATTTTAAAAAATAATAAAAAATGAAAGGAAGAAGATTCGTATACGCTTCAGGACATATGATGCTGCAACAATAAAATCCATTTGGGTCCGAGAGGAAAAAATTTATTATAGCTTGACTGTCGACATAACTTTTTAAGTGTTACATTTTTATATTCAAAGTGGATATAATAAATATCAATGGTCTTTAATTCTCTGACATATAAACTTTACATTGCGCAATATTTTAGTATAATAACTGGAGGAGCACATACAAAGACGTGTTGTTATCGTGTAACTGTGAATGAATTTATGATGAAGAAATTTTGTTGACTTTATATTTATTATAGTAGACATATATATTTGAACATAATCAAAGAAATTAATAGAAGTGGGCTCTTGCTGTCAAAAAGAAAATAAATAGAAGTGGGCTCTTATATATTGGTATCATTATTAGATTTAGAGTGCAAAAGTGAAAAGTTATCTTTACAATGACAAAGAGATGATAAATTCCTAGGGCAACCAAAATAAATAAATGAAAAGACTATAAAAATGTATCCTTACTAATGCAATGGACCAATTCAGACAAAATTTGAGTGTGTTATGTGTGGTGTTCATATGAAAATCAAGATTCAACGTACTCCTTCTGATCTCATAATAATAGTCAATATTTATTTTTTGTTCGGTCTTATAAATATAGTCTACTTAATTCTACCAGTAAGCATGTAAAAAATATTGTTACAATTTTAAGTCATCATAAGAGTTGTCCAATATATGCGTTGTATCATGCACAATGTGGAATATTTCTTGCCAAATAAAATTATTTACATGTTTAGATTATTTGTTAGTAATTTCCAAATAAAAATATTAAGATTATATTGTAATTCTTTAAATTACATATTTTCATAACTTATTTATATTATTTGAAACTTTAAAAATGAGTTTTATTGAACATCTCACAAATATTTTACTATAAAATATGAAAAATAAATCTAAAATATTATAAATTTATTTAAAACAAATAAATAAACTTATAAATAATCTCTAAGTCATTATATAAAAAATAAAAAAATTAAAATATAACAATTAAAAATAAATATTATAAAATACTATTGAAAGTATATGAATTCACATAAATAAAATATACAAGTTTATAATTATATTATAAATACTTGTTCAATAAATTTAAAGATTAAAATATTATTAAAAACGTAGAAAATATAAAATATATCTGAATATATTTATAAAATTAGTGGAAAATATTAAATAATTAATTAAATTATATAACATAGAAACAAACATAATTATTATAAATAACATAATATAATACTGAAAGAATTTATAAAACCACATAAGTAAAATATAAAAATATATAATTATTTTTAGTTAATCGAACTTTATTTTTTTTTATCTTATTTAAAATCATTTTGAGATTTATTTTGTGATGTCTTGTAATATTTTTTTTTCATGTTTTTCATTTTTATATGTATTAATTAATAATTCATTATTAAAAAATTAATTTTCTATATTTATTTAATTTATTTTATTAATTTCTAATGACTTATATTATTAATATATATTATATGTTGGTTTTTTATTTCTCAAATTTATTAAATAACTATATTTAACTAATAGAATATTATAAAAATTTTGAGATTTATTATATAATTATATATTATTAATTTTTAATGAATTATATTAGTATTCTATATTATTTGTAAGTTTTTTATTCCTCATTTATTAAATAATTATATTTAAACAATAGATTATAATGGTATTTTTGTGATTTAAAGTTTTGAGATTTATTTAGTATTATATCATATTATTATATATTTTGTCTATTAAAGATCATCAATTAGTTCCACGGCCTCACACCTAATTTTTTGAGTTTTTATTTATTTATTTGTATTTTTGATTTTATATAATTTTATAATATTTTGTTCATTTTGATTAATATTTATTTTTATATTTATGAAATAAATATCTAGAAATCAATTATTTTTATTATATTTTTATCTAAAAAGTATTTCAAGATTTATTTTACAATATGTTATAATATCTCTATTATGTATTTTTTTATATAATTATTCTGATTAAATATTTATTTTTCTATATATTCTTATTTAATTTTTCTAAATACTAACTAATTTTATTTTTCTATATAAGTTATTATATTAATTAATTGTAGCTCTTTTTTCTCTCTCTCTCTCTCTCTCAGAATAAATAATTATATAAGGAATTAAATTCAAAACGCGTCTGCTTCAACTCTTCTTTATGGGCTCACATATCAAAGAGTTTATTTCATAGTCTATGTTAATGTTTGACTTCTTCTTTTGGAAAGTTATAATGTTACAGTATATTCACACGAGGAAGTAATTGTAAACAGCAAACAAACACCAACCGAGAAAGATCGTGTGCTGTAAAGGTAAACTAGATTTGAGTTGAATTAAAAGTTGTTTGGGTTTAAATTTAACTAGGAGATTTACCATTAGGTCACGGGCAGATCAAATATATGTTAAAATTTTGTTTAACAAAAATAAAATAAATAAAGATCGCTCTCTTCTAAAATATTAAGTCGCATTAACATTATATATATAAAAAAAATAATGTAAAAAATATTTATTTTACTTACAAAGTTTTTAAATATAAAATACAAAAGATATTGTGTTCTCCTCTCGTGACTGTACTGATATCTAATTACTATTTTTATTGTTAAATATTTTATATTTCAAGATTCAGATTAAATATATTAATAAATATTTCAACTTTTATTACGAATACAATACTTATCCTTATTTTCTAATTTTTTAAGTATTTTTTTATTTTAAATGAAATAATTAATTTAATTTTTTTTAAATTATATATGAATTTTTTTTATATTTTTATATTAGAAGAATAAAAAAAATATTGAATTAAGCAAAAAAAAATAAAAAATATTAAATTAAACAAGATATAATAAAAATGAAAAGATTATGCAAAATATAATAATAAATTTATTAAATTAGGAAAATATTAAATACCTATATTTTAATAATAAGTTTGCAAACCTCCATCATTCGCTAAGTAAACATTCAAATCATCAAATAATTATACATTAACTTGAAACTTTATAGATAAACACATGAAATAAAAAAAAATCCGTAAAATTTATGTTTAGGAATTAATAAAACACACACATTAATTTAACATTAATTACACATCTAGGAATATATGTTGTATATTCTTAAACTGTAAAATTTTACGCCTAACATTCAATACAATTTTTATTTAACTCATTTATAATAAAACAATTTATTCATTCCCCTAATTAACGAATATGTGAATAATTAGTTGGTCAAGCAAGCATGCTCTAGTTTATTTACTCTCTAATTTATTCGTTCAAAGAGAATAATAAGCTTAATTACTCCAATTTATTAAATCCTACAAAGACCAAATCGTTAAGTTAAGTTCCGAGAAATGAATAAGCGAATTAGCCGGGCGGTCACATGGAAAAGCCGCAAACAAAAGCTGCAAAAAACATGTGATAAGTTGTTAAAAGTGCCCCCAATTTGACGGCAATTTCAGATAACCAAGACGGCTGACCTTTTTTGACCTCACTATTTTATGGCTTATCGGTCATTAATGAAATTAAACTACTACTAGTGTTTAATTAAGTCCAAAAGTTTTCATTAATCCGAGATTAGATACGCTTTTAGTTCAATCATTCTCGCCTTTATCAGTTTTGGTCGGGAGGGTGTTTCTTACGTACTTTCCTCAATTGTTCATATTGATTATAGTATTATGTGTACTTCCTTTTTTGATATTCATTTTTTTTTAATTATTATTTATATACTCCATCTTTTTCATTATATTATGTCATTATATAAGATAAACATACTTATTAAACAAATACTAAAATGACTATTTAACCCATATTGATGATGACTTCTTCACCCTGCACACTTTTCGTGATTTTCTCTATAATCTTTCATATGCTCCTTCATATTTTCCTTAAATTTTCAACTTTTAGTTTTGGAGATAAATGAATTGATATGTAAATTTTGATTCAATATTCAAAATTTTCGATCGAGCCCAAATTAAAATTTCGCTGCTTCATTATCTATGTGCATAATCCAAATAATAATCTTAAATTCTCATTTGACTTGAATGGAAATATAGAGAATCCAAATTACGGGAATTTTATTGAATGAGATTAACTCAAATGTGCAGAGGAGAGAGAAGTGCAATCGTCGTTAATTCAGAAAAAATATAAAGGGAAATAAGTAGAGTTTTACAGATAGGGGTATTTAAGAGAATTAAATAATATTATCTCTAAAACATTATTTAATTAAAAAAAAGTTTGACACTTTTAAACGTCCTGTATAATGAACAGAGGGAGTATATATATATATATATATATATATATATATATATATATATATATGATTTATTTTGTACTACAAGTGGGATCACATAGTCGTCATGAATTTAATTTAAGAAAATAAATTAATAAATACATTACCTTATGTGTCCTTAAATGTATGTACAATGACATCTCGCAAAATAATGGATCTATCTGTTTATTATTGTAAAACTCCTATCTTGTTTCCCTTTACCTTGATAGAGGTATTTAAGGACATCCCGCATAATAATGGATATAATGAATAGGGAACGTCTACGGTGCCGTGAAGGTACTATTTTTCAAATCAATGGGAACCATCAGATTAATAAGAATATAAATTTAGATTTTTCATATTAAAAAATCAACGCTTGTAAATGCAGGAGGGGTGAAGGTATGGTGCCGTGAATTCACCACCATAGTCATTTCCATAAGTATATACTCTAAATAAGTGGAGATCACGAATGAGCAACTACATGCACAAAGGCCACTAAAACAATTAAAATCTCCACTCTTATCTGCATGTATTTGATCTCGGTACTCATTGGCTCCACAATTAAGTATATGGGTAGGGTTTGGGAAAAAACTTAGATTAGGGCGGATAAATAGACTATTATCTTGACAACAAATGTTTCTTTAAGCCCTTGTAAAAAACTATAGTTCCTTTTTATGATTAAACTGTTCATATTATCCTAACCGGACTACCGTTCGTTACAATTATGAATTCTCGTATTTAGAATATTTGGATATTCAAAATTATTGAATAGTAAAAATTCATATCTATTATAGGATTCATAAAAAAAATTTATTGTATATATAAAATTATGTTTGTAAAGTATATGATAATTTGTATTATATTTAATAGCAAATTATATGTTAACATAATAATATGTGCTAGAGATTATATCTGAAAAATTGTTAGTTAAAATATATGATTTTTGAGTTATATAATAAACGAGTATCTAATACTAAAAACCAATTTGTGTTTCGAACTCTAAGAATAAAATATGTCTTTTAGTGTCATATTTTAGGAAAATGAGAGGAAACAAAGACAAAAATTATGAGAGATTAAATGTGATTAGTCATCACTAATATTATAAACGATTGATTCCACCAAAAAATAATCATATAAATTAAATTTCCGAACAAATGACTATTTCAATCATTCTACAACCGAAAATAAAAGTCAAATAAAGTTTGATTATACTTGGACACATATTTTTAGTCCCAAAAATATAGATATATTCATTGACAGCGACTAATAACTTGCCCTACCTTTATGCACATTGCTTAGTAGTTCTATCCGTGACTATTAATAATTACCTACCAAAAAAATATATTATTTGCATAGAAACATGCATGTATGATGTATCTATGTCATTCGCACGTTGATTATTCTTTCAAATAAAGAAAACTAATGCACTCTTATCCGAATTCAATGAAATATACATACAAATTACACACTAATAAAATGTTTATGATCCCATAATATAGTTAAGAGATGAAAAGGTCAATAACTGACGGCCGGTCGTCTGTGACTATATATCGAATCAAATAATCATTAATACTTAATAATAGTACTTATAATTCTTTAATTTCTTGTTCTAATCATATCCATGTGGAGGCCTTAGGCAAACTCTGGTTTATTAATCTAATGATTGCCCCATTATTGTTTAATCCTAATTTTTTTGCCACTGCCAAATGATTGATTAGAAATTAATCGACCCTCTTTTTAAAACTCTTGAAGCTTTAATAGGTTATGTTTTTAGTTAATATTATATTTATTTATATTAGTATTTTTGATGAGAGTGTGTCGCTTTCATATTAATTGGAAAATAAATTTGCTTATGAGATTTTATTTTCATGGTAGGTTGATCGACCAGAAAGAGTAATGCACTTTGAAAATAATAATATACAATTGAATGGAATTAATAAAGTGGGGTTCCTTAGTTGATACCGTTAGTATGATGTAATTGGAATATAAAAATACATTAAACATATATAATTGGTAATGATAAGTTAAATACATTAATTTAAAATGATCAGACACTGACAAATCAAAATCTTTGTACAGATTACACGGCAGTAATTGAGAAAGTGAAACATACAGCATTTACAGTCAATTGAGTCAAAACAAATATATGACAATAAACATACGATGATAAATATGTAATCGGTTGAGATGATTTAAATAGTTAATGGTTGATAGCTAAGCTAATAGATAATAATTGATAGATTTTTAATTACTGTTTAATAAATTAGTTGATTGAAGGTTATTTTATGAATATAAATACAATTGAAAAATATAAAATATTATACATAAAATATATATATAATGAAAGAAATAAAATTATAATAGTTAATAAAAAATTTCCAAAAGATTTTTCAAAAAAAAAAAAAAAGAAGACAAATACATGAAAAATAATTAAAAATAATTATAATAATAAATAAAATTTTAATTGTGACTAATAAAAATATTTTCATCAAATATAAAATAATATATAGTTTATAAATAAGATATTTTTTACAATATAAAAGGATAATTTTTTTCCCAAATAAATGTAGGAACTTATTAAAAAGGTTACAATTTGTAAATTTTTTTGAACATGAACTTATTAGGCAGAATAAGCTATTATTAATTTATTCTTGATTCTTACCAAACCGCCTAAAAGAGTTTATTGAGATTAAATAGCCTATAATTACTTTCAAAAAACTCAACTAAACAAGCCCTGAGAGGGACATAAATAAGGCATAAGATAATCTTCAATTGTGTCCCAAATTATTATTTAAGTTAAGATCTAAAAACATATTCAAATATAGGTTATAATCTCCAATCGTGTCCCAAACTTATAGTGGGGGTATATTCATTTTGAACTTGTAAAGATATTTTAAGATTTGTTTGGCTATAAATTTGTTTGGATTTTCTTTTATTTTTATTGATTTTACATATTTGTTGGAGTTTATACAAGTTTTGTAAAATCTCATGCTTAAAGATGAGATTTGGTGGTGGGATTTGGTATATATAATTTACTTTAGAAGTTTGTGAAAATTCAGTCAAATTACAAATACAAAGAGTATTTGACTTTATTTAATACCTCGTGACAATTGAAAATTTTAAAATATCTTAGATGAATACCTTGAGACTTCTATGGACATTAAGGGTGTGTATTCACTTGAACTTGTATAGACATTTTAAGATTCATTTGGATTTTCTTTTATTTTTATTGATACATATTTGTTGAGATTTTATAAAAATCTCAATTAAATACCCCAATACTTTTATAAATTTTAAAATGTCTTAATTAAATACATTATGATTTTAGAAATCTTTAAATGTCTTTAAAAGTTTTAAATGAATACACACCCCTTAATAATTAATTAAAAGTTTTAAAATATTTTAATTAAATACATCAGAACTTTAAAAAATTTAAAATATTTTAAATAAATACACCCCCATAATTTAAGTTATGAGATCTAAAAACATACTCAAATATAGGTCCAATAGTCAAATATAATTAGAGACCAATTTACAAATGATCTCAAATTTATTTTCAATTGACGGGACAAACCTAAAATAAAATATAAATTTATACGCTTGAGAACAAGACATGACAAAAAGAAAAGAGCAAAATTAATTTTTATTTTTCTTACCAAAAATAATTTTATAGTCTTATAATTACAAGACCAATTCTTGAAAATGATAAAAATAAAAATAAAAATAAAAATTTAAAACTAGAAACATTAAAATGTAAGATTTTAGGGTCTTAAAAATATTTGAGTTTGGCTCACATTGTTGAAGATGGTTTGACAACAACCATTATTAGGTACACCCGTGTGTACGTTATATCGTACACCTAAAGATGAATATTTGATACAACGAATATATACATTATTCGATTGAACGTACTCTTATTATTTTTTTCATCTATATTATGAAAAGAGTACATTTGTTAGAGATGATTAATGCATACAAATATTTATGAAAATAGATTTTTGGTACAATGAAAATAAACATTTGTTAGAACGAATATAAATATCTTCATAACAATAAATATGAACACTTTTATGCATATTAAATGTTCATAAATGTACATTTATCATCATAATATAAAATTTTATTATAATAAATATTAAAAATTATTTTAATAAATATATGTATTTACCATATTGAACATATTATTTTAACCGACATATATGGTATAACATACCCCCTCGGATATACCTAATAAATTGGCAATTTTGACAGAGCTTGCTAAATTTGGTGAGAACTATTAATGGAACAGGCCGAATGGCACAACATTAAATCGAACCACGCTTCCAAGGCCCAAATATACCCTTGGCCCAATATCCAGCAATATTCAGGCTTTAGCCTTACCTGGATAGTTCCGTTACAACGATTTGGGCTCAAGAACTAGTTCGGTTAAGCCGTCGGGTTTACCCTCTTCGATCTCCTCCTCTACGGTTCTTGCTCGGAAAAGCCTTTACTCTGAACCCTAATATCGTCCACTTAACCAATTTCCCTTTTCGATTACCAGTAATACACGGGTATCGAGTTTCTCTCACTCGATTGCATAGAAACATTTGATCATAACTGTAATTTTTTTTTTTTTTTCATTTTGCCGATAAGTTAGGTTTTCAAAATGGACGCGAAGGATATATTAGGGTTACCGAAAAACGCATTGCCTTCGCAAGACAAGAAATCGAAGCCTCCCAAAGAGTCTCAGAGAAAGCCTGATGGCATTTCGCGCGAGGTTTTTTGCTTTTTGTTTTTCCTTTTTCTTTTCGGTCCTTATTTTCCTTAAATTCCTTCATATATTTGATCACATTTGAATAGTTTGATTGGTTGATGGATGGGTAGGTTTATGCCCTTACAGGGGGATTGGCTCCATTGATGCCGGCCATTGATGTGAATCATTTGAAACGAAAAGCCCAATCCGGCAACGAGAAGGTTTTACATGTGTCTTGGGTTAAAATTCATGTAAATGCAAGCGCACACACACAAGCTGCACATAATTACGCATTTACCATTGTTTGAAGAAAGAATTGTATCTGCAGATTACTTGGCAGTGGCTTTCATTTACAAATTCCGCTAGGAAAGATGACCTGCAGCTTTACCATTGGGTACGTTTGTCGGGATTTTACAGGCATATAATTCGGAATTCGTGGGCATATGCAAGATTCGTGATAGGAGCTCTTATGTTTTGTAGGTTCGAGTGGTAAATGGAAATCCACCGACTGGTGACTATTCATTTGCAAAGTATAACAAAGTAAGCCACGGTGTTCTATATAATCAATATGATTCGTATATTGTCCTGAATTGGTCTTCATTTTGCTTCTATATTTAGTCATATCTAATTGTTTGTGTATTCAATGCATTGCAGTCTGTTGATGTGATCAAGTACACTGATGAGGAGTATGAAAAGTACCTGACTAATCCTGTATGTCTACCGAGTTAGTTTTTCTGTATTTTGTGTTCTTTGTTGTATATCATTCATAATAAAAATGAGTGATTTGTCATTTTCTGTTCATATTTTGTATCAGTGATTATCAATTTTAGTGTTCAGTGTCTCATGTTTGTTACTAACTATAGACTATTTAAGTAGAACATGTTCAGTGTGATAATTACTTGGCCATAATTGTACAAAAGTTAAATTCAAACTTAGTGTCCAGCTAATGTAGGTTTCTTTCCTATGCAAAACATTGCTCAGTGTTTGTACTTTTCTATTATTCATTAGGCATGGACCAAGGAGGAGACAGATCAATTGTTTGATTTGTGTGAACGATTTGATCTCCGCTTTGTTGTTGTAGCTGATAGGTTCCCATCATCAAAAACTGTAGAGGAACTTAAGGATCGGTATTATAGCGGTACGTCTATCGCCACTTCATTCCGTCATTGATTATTTAAGCATGGCTGAGTAATCCGTGCTATTTGAATAAAGCAATTGAATGTTCTTTTTTTCAAAAATAAAAATAAAATAAAATAACAATTTGTGCAGTTTCTCGAGCTCTCGTGATTGCCAGGGCTCCATCTTCTGGTGATGTTGCTGGGCATCCACTTGTTAAGGTATATTATTATTGTTTATCCCTACATGCAACTGTCTATTTCATTTAGCTTGTGCCCTTTTCGGATTTTTTTTTTATCATTTAGGTTGGATGTTTTAATTTTGCGAGTATGTCGTTTTTCCGTAGAAACTTGACATTTGTAGTCTCCTATTGCTATTGAAACTTTGGCCCATTATGTAGGAGCAATACAATGCTTCTCAAGAAACTGAAAGGAAACGGGCATTGAACCTGCTGCTCTCGCATACAAAGCAGCAAGAGCGTAAGGATGTTGAGGTATGATTAGTGTTTTTGCATCTCCCAGTGATGTTAACACATAATCTATAAAAAAAATTTATGTTTTGATTATCCTCCCAACTCTTATCAATGTCAGGTTCTTGCTCATGCGAAGAGAATAACCGAGGCTCGGAAAACTCTAAAGGTCTGCCTAAACTGCTTCCCCCCTGAAATTTGTGAAATAAAGGCACCAAAAACTGAATTTATATGTTGTGCCAGATTATTATTCGATCTAGTGCATTTAATTGAACATTTTTGTTTCCTCTCCTTTTTTTCCCTCCTCAGGCTGCTGCAGATAAAGCCGCTGATACTGTGTTGCCAGTCTTATCAGATATTGGACCACTTAGTGCTGAGAAGGCTGCTGGTACGCTTGCCCCTTCAACAAATCCTCAGCTTCCCCCTTCCTCTACTCCGGTGTCCGAAACTGCTTCAGTTATGGCTTCTCTTCGTATGGTATGCTTGAAATTAGATATATAATAGAGCTTCTCTTTTTTGGATGCCAATTTTTGGGGACAAGTTTTGCTGTTACCACTACTGATCAAGAAAATATGCAGCTACGTGTGTATCTACGAACATATGCTCTTGAGCAAATGGTGCAAGCTGCAAGTTCATCGGCGGGACTTCGGACTATCAAACGGGTTGAGCAGACTTTGCAAGATCTTGGGGTTTGTTTTCTGCTTCCTATAACTAATTTAATTTCAACTCTCAGTGTTCTGTCTAACATATCAAATTGCGAAGGTGTTGAGAAATGCTTTAATCTTATTTTGCTTTCTATAGGCTTTTCATGAAGATGTTGCTAATTTTAGTTTTAAGGCAAAGTAGTTGGGGAATGCAATGTGTCTTGGACCTTCTTTTTAAAACACGATGAAAATATTGGAAGCTTGGAACTTCAAATTGCATTGTTGGGTTAAATAATGTTTTATAGTTAAAGTTTTAATTTGTTCAAATTAAAGTTTATGGGGCAACACACAAAAATAATTGAAAATATTGTGAACTTATGATTTTTTTTTAAATTATTTGTGTAAAATGTTGACCCCCTAAACTTCTATTTTCAACAACTTAACACTAAATATAAACATTATTTGCGAATTTGAGTGTGTAACAAATTACATTACTCTCTGGTAATATTTGGAGATCTGTTCTTTTTCAATCTTTAATAAGTAGTTTTGATTTAAAATGTGATCTGGAAAGTGAATTGTATGGATGATCTTTTTAAATTTCTGTCTGGGCATTGTCAACTTTTGAGAAATGTTTTAATTTTGAATGAATGGATGAATCAGCTTCCCATGTTGTTTCACAGGTGAATTTAAAACCTAAGGTTCCGACAAAGGCTGTGTGCGCGGAGCATCTTGAACTAAGAAAGGAGATACTGACTCTATTGAATCTTCAGAAACAGGTTGTCTATTGTGTTTTACTCCACTATTTCGTTTCTTATATTATTTTATTCAGATACCAACATGGAAAGAAATTTGTTGAATGTTTCCGAGCCTTTAACTATTAGCATAACCGTATTCATTTTGTTTACTTTTACTTGTTTCGTAACCTTTATTGTTAATTATCAGTTGCAATACAAGGAGGCGGAGGGATCATCATTTCGTGATAGTTCATTTACAGAAACTCCCGGTACACCCCCTAAGGTAGGTGATAACTTATTATTATTATTATATTTTATTTAGAGATTTTTATTTATTTGTTTGCCTTGTTGATGCGTATAATCTTGTTGTGTTAAGCAGCCGTCACTGCGAGCTGCAGATCTTGATCGAACATTTACCCCTGATTCAGTTAGCATTGGAGGTACTAATAACTGATAGTTGCTTTGTCCATATTAGATACTTTTTTGCCTCTGTTTCAATGCGCAGTAAGGTTGACTCTGAATGCTGCGTTGGTTTTCAGGGGACAGATTTGGCAAAAGGGAACAAAAACGAAAGGTACGCCTTGATTTCATTTTTTTAATTTTTTTATTTTTGCTTAATCTTTTTGAATCGCTGGCTAAAAAGTGATGCTGCATTTATGGTGTTGGTGTTTTTAGGGGCCTGGGAGAGTATCAGAAGCTCCAACCTCACCTGCTCAGTCCAAGAGGCCACGGAAATATAAGGCTTCAGATTAGCTGTTAGAACTATTTGTGCTCTATTTTATTTTAATTTAGGTGCATACGGTCGGTGGAGTATATTTTCCCAATTGTTTGTGCTGTGTTAGATTTCAACGATCAGCACTTATTTGAGCTTCTAAAGTGGGATTTCGTGCTCCTTTCAGTGAGGATCGAAGAAAAGTTTGCAGGAGATGTCCTATACTGTGTGAGCAAATGTAGAGTGATATGATCTTTATTAACTTACAGCATTGTGCCTTTTGTGATGTAAATACAAATGACTAATCCGCAGTAATATTGTGAATTTGCGGTGTTAAATTTGATTTGCAGCCGTATTGAACTGGAATTCTGTAATGTTTTGTTCTTACCGATTTGTACTTTTTTGTCCTCGTCCTCTTTTCTTTTAGCAAAACCTTCGGACTACATAATCAAAGCATCAATGGGATGTCTTGCAAAATTTGGTTTATTATTACATTTTTAATATATAAACTAAGGCGAGAAAGGGGTGAAATCACCGTGGATGAAAGGTGAGAATTATTAGCCATCAGAAAATTTTAGGAAATTTTAGTGATTTATAATTGGACCAAAACACGTAGATATTTTACTTTTTGTTACTAGGAATATGTTATATGCAGTAGGGCTGCAAACGAGTCGAACGGCTCACGAGTGCTCGCGAGCAGCTCGAGTCAAAGCTCAATTCGAGCTCGGTCAAACTTGAGCTTGAGCTTACAATCGAGTCGAGCTCAAGCACGTCACTAGTAAGCTCGAGAGCTCGACGAACTGCTCGATTATTTGTGAATTTACTAGAATAACCCTATTTAATAGTATTAATTACAAAAATACCATAATTTTATTGGATTTAAAATCAATAAACTCGAGCTGAGCTCGAGCTTTTGTCGAGCCGAGCATTGTCGAGTCGATCTCGAGCCAAGCTCGAGCATACTCATTTCCTTGTCGAGTCGAGCTCGAGCAACAATCTTCTTGGCTTGTCGAGCTCGAGCACCGGTAAAAAAAGTCAATTCTGACTCGAGATCGTGAATGCTCGTCTTGACTTGGTTCCTTTGCAGCCCTAATATGCAACATCATATATCATAGTTCAAAGAAAGTAATAGTATTACGGTTAATTACAAAAATCATTGGTAAACCATAACTATCTATTACATACATACACTACAAATTGCTCATTTAGCTTGCAATCTTGTACATTTGTAAACACGAGTGAGAGGACCGTAACCCACCTCACCAGATACTGAAACACAAGCAGACAAGAAGACGATGCATAAATTTAGCAGGAACAGTCAATAAAAACAAATACACTCACTTGTTCCCTTTCTAAATATACCGACGTATAATGCACTGAAAATCGGAAATACTATTCAAAAGCGTCACAATCAACCAAAAACTGCTAATTGGTGAGCTCAACATTGGCGATATCTGGAAATCTCTCCTTAATGGCAGCTTTAATTCCCGACCCGATAGATTCAGGCCCGATATACTTTACAAGACATTCCCCACCCGCGACCACCGACAATACTTGTACACTCCCACCATAGTTTTTAATGGCCGGTCTCAAGATGTCTAGATGCCTGTTTATTGCCTGCAAACACGAAACAACGTACACAGGTTTATGCTATCTGTTGGAGTATATGTATGAGGTATAAACAACATACAATTTAGCGTATAGATATAAAAGGGAGCGTCTTTTTTGCCCTTTTAGATGATGTAAAATTCTTTCTTACCTATAAGTGAATAAAACATATTTCTACCTTGAAAAGACCAAAATATCCTGACCCAAAATATTAAACTACTCTACCCAAACTTTTATTACATCTCGCCCCAAACATACAAATCATACATCTCAAACCAAATATTTATATTGTTCGACCCAAATAAAACTGCTCGCCCCAAATATTTTAAACTACTCAACTCAAACTTCACCTCTCGCCCCTATCATACAAATCATTCAAATCATTCACCTCAGACAAAGTATTTGTATTGCTTGACCCAAATAACCCTTCTCGCCCCAAAATATTAAACTATTCGACCCAAACATTTATCATATCTCACCCCCAAACATAAAAAACACTCCCAAACCAAATATTTGTACTGCTTAACCGAATAAAGTTGCTAGCCTCAAAATATTAATTTACTCGACCCAAACTATTATCACTTCTCACCCCAAACATAAACACTCCCCAAAGATTAAGGACATTTTAGACTTTTCCAATCTAAAAATGGGTAGAAAACATCTTTTGTTCACATATGGGCATAAAAGAGTTTTGTTTTCCGAAAATGGGTGATCATTTCCTCTAGAATATAAACTCACCTCAACAGTAGTCTCATTGATTTGCTCGTCGTATACTTGACATATATCCTTGATCGCATCTCCGAATTTTTCCTTGAGAACTCTTTCGATTCCCATTTTCATGGTGGTTGTTGAACTTGGACAGCTTTCACATGCTCCTGTTAGTGGATAAAACACAAGTCAACCCAGCTCGATTCATCATACTTGTAGTAAAACATACTCATTCCAAAAGTCCAAAATTGTAAAGAAAAAAAAACCCAGCATTACTATCCATATGATTCACCATGCGGCAAAGTTCAATTTCAAAACAGAGAAATATGAAACTAATACTTGGAGACCGAGTTTATGCCCAAAATCATTTCTAATTTTAATTGTAATTTCATAAATCATCATTAACATAAAATTAACGAGCCAACTGTGAATTGTTTTCCTAATTTTGATTATCAGAGCTTGTGCAGTAACGTTTCGCAGACAGAGGAGGTTTCAATTCTGAGTATTTCCTAACTATTCAACGAGTTCTATAAATCGAAGAATCATATTTTGAATTCACGATCCAGACAGCTCATCGCATATGACCAAAAACATGTACGCGTATTTTGATAATTGAGTACCTTGGAGCTTGAGCGAAACGACGCCGTTTGCAACGGACACAACATCGACATTCCCGCCGTCGGCGATGAGGTACGGCCGGACGTTATCGAGAACCTTGTCTACGTTTTCTGAGGTTAGGTCGAACTTATCGGCGGAGTACAACCCAGGTGCCGATGCTTTTACAACATTGAATTTCCGGTGATTTTGTTTCAATTGCCTGAATTTTAGGGCTGCACATGATTGTAACTTGATGGGGGGATGGATTTTTGGAAGTTTCGATGACGGTGTTAGGGATAACGCGAAGCTTGACGTAGCTGCCATGGATGCCATAGTCGTTTGTCTTTAGCTCCTCCAGTCGTGGCCCTCGTGCGAGAGAAAAAGCTCTTCTTCAGATTGGTTTGCTTTTGTGAATTTAAAGAATTAAGGGGGCCACGTGCAAATGTATATACATTTTTTTGGGAAATTCCCATTTGCTACACCATTTAAACCTCTAATTACCATATAATACATTAATATTTTGGGGCAATTTCCATATGATCGAATAGATAAATATTTTATCCCAAATACTCTAATAAAAATATGGGGAAATTACCATTTACTACACTTTAATCATCAATATTTGCCATATAATACATTGACTTTTGTTCTTCCCATTTAGGTTAATTATTGACCATATAATCATAAAACTTAGATTAGAGTCACCAGATTGCCCTTATCATAAAAATAATACAGTCATATATGCCATATTTGACGATTTGTGTGGGAAAATACAAACTCCCACACTATTTACGTGTTAAGTATGGTATAAAAAATATTATTAAAATAGTACGGAATTTTCAAAATGCAGTATAAAATCCCAAAGTATGGAATATCTCAACTATGGAATTTGAACGCAGAATGCAATCTCAAGTATGGAATTACTGCCGAACATTGACTACACGAAACACACAATAAAGTTTGTAATTATCGTGAACAACATAACCTACTACCTGATACAAAATAACAAAACACTCGCAGTCGCATCAGTTCTCCGCCCGACTCTCGTCTGTACGACAGCAAAACAAATTAAAATCCGATTCTAACAGAAGGCACAAACATTATTTATGACTGCACTGTTAAGATACGGCCCAAAATGAATATCTTGATCAGGCCCATTCTCAGTCTCTACCGGGCCCATCTGCACCCAGCCCAACACCCGCCTGGATCGTACCCTGAGGAGAGCCCGCCCGAGACCCGTGACCCGTGTCTTGACTAATCCTGACCGTCCTCTGCTGGCTCTTTGATCTGGACCGTTGTTCCACCATTTAAGGATTTTTAACCCTAATATCCCCAGCCACTTTTTTGACTTAGTCCCTCTCGGTTTTTCTCCTCCCCGATATCCATGGCGTTCTGGTGCGATTACCCTGCRCTCTCTCCTTTTTCCGACCTGTATAAAAAGGATCCGCGTGTTTCTCTATTTCGATACACAAGTCGAGAGCCTGATTTACTTTGTGAACTATCGAATTCTTTGTGAGTGACTGAGCTTTGCCGTCTGTAATATCGAGAGGGCCTAGGGTTTGACCGGGCGGTTRTCCGGYGGCTGCTACCGGCAGTGTCAAGCTGGGTGCCGTCCCGATTCGTTACGGCCTAGGTGCTTCGGTTCTGTTGCAAGTGAAAGGACCAATTTTTTGGATCCCTGAGCCGGATCATCTCTGATCTCATCCCGGTGCCGCTCCTTCCGAACCTCAACCGACAACGGACGGCGATCCRGTACTGTTCTCGAAACCATCGACAAGATAAAAAGGCGGTAATCGTTTCAATTAGTCAATTAATTGCCTAATCCTATTTGTAATTTGTTGATTGGCGTGAATTGCAGGAACTCCATCAAACGGGCTGCTGCCAGGAATTGAACGGGGCTCGCGGAGCTGCTGTCGGGCCTGAAAAGGCAATCTGTTCGGGCCGGGCCGGGCTGGACAGAGGGGCTGAAGCTTGGAGGCTTGGAGGCAGCAGGTGGACCGGTGGATTGGGGCTGCGACGGGCTAATTACGAACAGGCTTCATCACTGTCCGGGCCTAAACGACGCTCGACGACGAAAAACGACGCTTCCGCGTGCGACTGAATAGCGGGTACCGGGCAGCGAGCAACCACAATAGTGGTATCAGAGCGCTCGTTGTCCACCGCTCCGGTGGATTTGGGTCCCTACGTGGGATCCCGCTCTGGTAAAGAGGCTAAACCTCTCGTTTTTTCGATTCGTAGTATAAATACCGCTTGTAGCGGGTTTTAAATTGCTTGGGATCTAGCTGGTAGATAATAGGATAGTTCTAGGTTAGTCGAACGTGCTACGTGCCTATCGTTGACTTACTTTCGTTGTTATTATCCTGCTGCCGCTGGTTTATATTTTTAGTGGATTATCCTATTTTATGTTGAGTTGTGTTCGCTGAATTATTCGCTGAATTAATCGCTGAATTATTTTGTTGAAATATTCTGCTTTTTACGTGCCAGCTATCATATTTCGTTAATTTGTTTATCGTCTTATTGATCGTTCGTAATTTGCTTCATGTATGCCTTCTTTTGATGTTTGTTATTGCCTTCTTTATGTGCTTTGTGCATTTTTCTTGAAACTCCGTGTTCATTTGTGTCGTTTTTTAAAAAACGTTCGTGTTTTAAAAATGACGTCTCTTTCATCTTTTAATTTGGCTCCGTTTGACGAAAAAGGTGATTTTCAAATTTGGCAACAAAAAATGAAAGGTATTTTGGTTCAACAAAAAGTGTTTAAAGCGATCGATTCTTCTTTTACTCCGGGTACTACACCCGAGAAAAAAGCCGAACTTGACGAATTTGCGTATTCGTCTATTATTTTAAACTTGTCTGACTCTGTGTTACGCAAATGTGGTAAACTTGATTCTGCGAAAGAACTTTGGGACAAGTTGGAAGAACTTTACACGAAACGTCTTTGCCGAGTAAACTTTTCTTGCTTGAAAATTTTTTTAGGTTTAAACTCGATTTGTCAAAAGATATTGATAATAATCTTGATGTTTTTACGAAACTTGTTTTGGATATAAAACAAACTGGTGATAAACACATTGACGATTATTCCCCTATTGTGCTTCTAAATGCCATTCCTGATTCTTATAATGACGTAAATCTGCTATTAAATATGGAAGAGATCAGGTAAGTCTTGACACGGTAATAAATGGGTTGAAAAGTAAAGAATTGGATTTAAAAGCTAATAAAGGAAGTAACAGTCACGCTGAGGTTAATTTTGTTAGAGGTCGGTCGAGAAACCGTTTTCAAAACCCTCAGACCTCCACTAATCAAAATAACCAAAATTTTCAAAGTTTTTCTAAAAAGAAAGGCAAAGGCAAGAGTAGGTATAAATCTCGTCCAAGTGGTCGAAAGTGTTATAATTGTGGTGACCCTAATCATTATATTAAAGAATGTCCTAAGAAAAATAAACAACAACAATCTGATCATGCTAATATGGTGTCTTGTAATGAGAACAACATGGGTGATGTTTATATGGTTATTGAGTCTGATGAATTGCATGATAATGTGAATTCTGTGCGGTCTAATCTATATGATAACGAGTGGCTTGTCGATTCTGCATGCACGTTTCATATGTAACCTCATAAACATCTATTTTCTAATTACAAAGAAGTTGAGCATGGGCATGTTTCTATGGAAAATGAGAAAGTATGCAAGGTTGTTGGTCTGGGTGATGTTCGTTTAAAGTTTGATTCTGGTTATGCTTTAACTCTTAAAAATATGCGTCATGTGCCTGATTTATGTCATAACCTGATATCTTGTGCTGCACTCGAGAATGATGGGTTAGAAGGTAGGTGGGGGAATGGTGTTATGAAAATAATGAAGGGTTCTCTTGTTGTTTTCAAAGCTGAAAAGCGGCGAAATTTATATGTTTGCACTGTTGAATGTGAATCCATGCCTAATTATGCGAACTCTGTGCTTGCTGATCATACTTTTTTATGGCATAAACGTCTTGCACACATGAGTAGTAAAGGTTTAGAAATTTTGCATAAAC
>BMAC01000320.1:293154-345769 GCA_014905375.1 Phtheirospermum japonicum | reverse complement strand
TTTTGACTTAAATGGACTATATTAAACTTAAATGGGAGAATTAAACCACCATCTTTCCATAGAGTTTTCTTGCCCACTGATAAAAAAATATTAGGGAAAATTCTCATTTACTACACTCCCATTACCAGTAATTGCCAAATACTCTAATGAATTCTTTTTTATCCCATTTAATCAAAATTACAACTTAAATTATCAAAACTACCCCTACACCTAAAAAACTAATAATAACAATAATAATAATAATAATAATAATAATAATAATAATAATAATAATAATAATAATGGCGTATGGAAT
Organism: Phtheirospermum japonicum; assembly: GCA_014905375.1. Taxonomy (NCBI): domain Eukaryota; kingdom Viridiplantae; phylum Streptophyta; class Magnoliopsida; order Lamiales; family Orobanchaceae; genus Phtheirospermum; species Phtheirospermum japonicum. The sequence continues at coordinate 345,474 of BMAC01000320.1, read as the reverse complement.
TTTTTGCTTCATGTGTAATCAGTAGTATGAAATTATGCTCGTTGCAGTATGTATTTTTATTTTGAACATACTGTGTAGTATGAAATTATCTCGTGCAATTTAATATAAAACTTGACAGTCTAATCTAAAATTTTGAAATTTTTTTTTTGCATAATGTAGTTTGTAATATGGTAGGGGTAGTATGTAATTTGATAATAGTATTATTAATTTTAAAATGTTATAGTATTTTTATTAATTTTTTAAATTTTAGTAGAGTTATGAATTTGATAATGGTAGTATGAATTTTAAAATATAATAGTATGTAATTTAATAATAGTAGGATGAATTTAAAATATAGTAGTAAGAAATTTTATTGATTTTGTGAAATTTTAGTATGAAATTCACAATAACAGTTTGAATTTTATATATAGCGTGAAATTGAAATTTAAAAAATATAGAATTGTGAAAAATAATGTTGTATTTTAGTGTGACATATTTCATAAAATAATTAAATAATATAGTATGAAATATCACAGCGTATTGTGATATTTTTCCTATAATGATTAAGATTATAAAAATTAGTAGTATGGAATTCCGACTGTAGTATGAAAATGCACAGTGTAGTATGAAATTCGTCGTTACCGGTTGGTGACAATGATATGAAAATGTCATGTAATAGTATGAATTTTGGTTATATTAAATGTTGAATAAAGAAAAAAAAATTGAAAGGAAAAAAAAAAAAAGAAAATCATTAATAAGGGTAAAGTAGTATTATTATGTAGTAGTTTAGATTAAATGAAAAAATAATTAAACTATATGGGAAGTTAATATTTTTAGGGGCATTGACCATATAGTCGTTAAGGGAAATAAAATATCTCAAATTAGTACAATATATTTTCCATTTACTAGTTAATATATTTTAACTAAGTGATAGACTATAATATCCTTGCATTTAAATCTCTCTTCCACGCCCTGAAATCTCTCCCAACATCAAGCTTCTTTATTCCGTTCAAAAAGAATATGTAAAGATCAATTCCGTACTAAACACGATAGTATATTTTCCATTTATCTCTCTTTTCCACGCCCTGAAATCTCTCCCAACATCAAGCTTCTTTTATTCCGTTCCAAAAAAATCTGTAAAGATCAATTCCGTACTAAACACGATAGAATTTGGTGACAGTTTCGGGTGTAGAGTTGCCGCAGTGCCAGTAAGTCTAAAAAAAATTCAACAACAAAATCAGTGAAATTATTTATTTTGTTTACCATATTATGGAATTGTTGTAATCCATAATTTGGGTGACAGTTTCGGGTGTAGAGTTGCCGCAGCGCCAGTAAGTCTAAAAAAAAATTCAACAACAAAATCAGTGAAATTATTTATTTTGTTTACCGTATTATGGAATTGTTGTAATCCATACTGTAGTAAAAAATTATGTTAGTGCATGTTGTGGTTGCTTCGCTGGCCGGTACCCGCTATTTCAGTCGCACGCGGAAGCGTCGTTTTTCGTCGTCGAGCGTCGTTTAGGCCCGGACCATAGCCATATAATACATTAATATTTTTTTTTATTAGTGGGCAAGAAAACTCTATGGAAAGATGGTGGTTTAATTCTCCCATTTAAGTTTAATATCGTCCATTTAAGTCAAAACATAATCTAAATTGACATAATTATCCTAATTGATAAAAAAAAGATTATGTACCAAAATAATTAAAAAAAAAACTAATTCACATTATTATAAATATTAGGGTTCTCAAACTTGTGATATTTTTATCACCCGCACACTGCACATACACCTCACGTCGTCACCACGCTAACATTGGACATGAGGGCGGCACGAGCAGCTTCAGCGACGACAGTCGTGAAGGTCTAGTGGGAGGAAGCGGGCGAAGTAGAGAGCTTTAGGATGAGATCCCGGTGGGTTCTAAACGGAGAATATGCATAATGAATTGGGCCATGGCGATTGACGATGATAAAATTCCTTGAGAATAAGAGCAGCGGCAATTTTCGGACCGTGGGCTTTGTGTTCATACCCTGGGATTTGAGTCAAATTCCTACGATTTGTCTTCTTTTTAATTAGACGAGGCTTCGTCTTCTTCCTCGCGAGAGACATAATCGAATTCGATGGGTTTCTCGAGACCTCATCATCTTCTTCCTACCCTAGGTTGGTGGTATGTATGACATCGTTGGAGATAGCCACTAGGGGTGCTTGCCGGCGGCAAGTCTTGGGGTTGTTATGATTTTGTAAGATTTTGGTGTAGATATGATTATGGAATTTTGTACCAGATTGAGTAGGGTTAAGAGGATTAAGTAGGATAGATTAGGGTTAAGAGGATTAAGTAGGACTACCAGTAGTTTCGGTTGTTGAATCTCATGCAAGTTAGGTTGTGTATGAATTTGATTATTCATTACCATTTTTTTTGCATTTTTTTGGGAGGATGAGAGTTAAGGTTATGATTAATCATATATAATAGATTGGATTAAAAGAGTAATTAAACTGAGGAAGTCTCATGGGTTTGAAGGACTTACACAGTCACACACTATATCTTCACTCTAGTTAATATTATGTGTAGAATGGATTAATTATGAATAGTGTGCAATCGATAGATAGTATGTATTATTAATTTATATTTTATATAGTATGGAATTCTGAGTCATATGAATACATCAATAGTATGCACTTCAATTTTGTGTGTGTTAGTTGTACATAATTATGTATGTGTATCTATAAATCAGTGTGAATCTCAATTATAAGTATGACACTTAATTTTAAAGAAAAATTTTGTGTAAAAAAAGTTTTTATTATGGCATGTTTCCTAAAATAATTCCAATATATAGTATGAAACTCAAATATTAGTATGAGATTTTAAAATATAGTATATAATCTCATGACGTAGTTTGGAATTCAACAACCAGTGGCAACATTGAGTATTATAAATATGAAGCGACGGGTAATATGAAATTAATGTGAAATAGTATGTGCTTTGATTGAACAATGTGTGATATGAAATTAATATGAAGTAGTACGGTGGGTAGTATGAGATTAATATGAAGCGGCGGGTAGTATGAAACTAATATGAAGTAGTATGAATTTTTATTAAACGGTGGGTGGTATGAAATTACTATTAAGTAGTGTGGATTTTTGTTGAATTAAACTTGAAATAAATAAAAATATATTTAACAAAAAAAAAGGTTAGTAAGATTAATTTAGTAATCTTATGTAGTGTTTTGGATTAAATGATAAGTTAGAATATCAATGAATTATTTGGGATAATATATTTACCTCTATGAGCATATAGGCAATGCCCCAAATTAGTTCAATAAAATTATAAAAAGATGAATATAAAAAATATTTTTTGATAATTTAAATATTAAATTCTCAATCTTGCATTGTACATGTTTAGTATATTTATTAATTATTTATTAAATAAATTTATATATTTTTATTTATATTAAATTAATTTATAATTTTTATATAGAATTAAAAGTTATTTTACTACTTTTACCCCTAATTTTATTATTTCACATTATAATTATTATAAACAAAAGATATTATGGTCATTTGATACCTATAATTATAACATTAATTAATCATATTTCTTAATCTCCATGAAATGATCAATTGCGACAGATAGAATGGGACGCAGTAAGTAATTATTATGATATAATTTTATATTTTTCATGTTTAGATTGAATTCATTGATAAGTAATATTTAGTTACATACTTAGATTATTGCAAATAACTCGTAATTTACTTATATAGAATATTTGAAATATCAAGACTAATATGATTTTTTTATTTAATTATTTCATAATTAAGTTATTTTTTTAATTAAAATTATTTCACTCGTAATTTGTTTTTATTTAAAATATATTATTTAGATTTTTTATACTAATCATATATGACTTATTTAAATTTTATATACTACGGGAATAAAATAAAATATTGAATTAGATAAAGAAAAATATTAAATTAGGCAAAATATAATACAAATTAAATTAGACAAAATATAATAAAAGGAAAAGATAAGTTGTGTGAGGTACAATAAAGGAAAATTATTATATTAGGCTCGAACGACACATAAGCAACCGAAGCAGTAAAAAATTTTATTCGTCAAACGAAGCATGCGAAGCAGATGCGAAAGTTGGGAGAATTTTACATTAATAAATAGAGGTGATTTACACGTATTCAAAAAAAAAACAAAAAACAAAAAAAAAACGACATGTTTGAAAATTCCATCCGAACATTAACAGTATCTTCGACAAATTTCTGAACATTTTTTTTAACAAATTGGAATAATTTTATTCGGCTAAATGCCTACGCTAGTTTGAAACGTGTTTGGATTCTAAAAGAAATTTTATTTCTTGATAATTTGAATTATTCATACAAACAAAATACGGTTATGTCATTCTCCAATAAATAAGTTCCAACTATTTTAGACTTTTAACTATCAATATGTGAACAAATATGTCTCACTTTTTTTAATGTTTTATTTTCAATTTGTGTCGTATCGTATTAATGAAATATTAACAAAATAAATATTATAAAAATTAACATTCGAACTATTTTTGACATAAAATCATAATACCAATATTGTACTGATTGGTTGAACTCAACATGTGATATTTTATATCACGTGTATAAGCAATTGTACCAAATAAAACCCATTCACATGCTTAGATTACATTTTTTTAGTAATATCTTAAGTGTGTATTGAAATTCTATTGTAAATAGTTTTTTATTTATATATTTTCATAACTTATTTAGACTTATTTAGACTTTATACGTTTTATTTAAACGATTTTTACAATCAAGGTAATCATAAACAAGTTAATTAGAAATACCATTATAAATATAAATAGAATACAAAATACAAAATGAATAGAAATATTGTGTAATTTATATCACATACATACTATATATATTACACGTATTTTTTTAAAAGAGTAATATTAATAAAAAAAAAAAGAAAAATAAAACACACAAATTGTAATATCATTTATTCTATTTTCAGTTACACACAAAACTTGAATATTGAAAAATCATCAAAATATAAAATAATTTTGAAAAATTTATAATATTGGTGGAAAAAAGTATAATAACACATATAAGTATTTAAAATATGTAAAATAAAAATAAATATTAAATAAACATAGTTATTATACAATGACATAATATAATAATGGAAGAATTGTATTATCACATAAATAAAATATAAGAATACATAATTAAATTATAAATACTTCTAACTATGAAATCTATAATTAAATTATAAAAATTAAAAAAAAATCTGAAAAACATAATCTAGAAATAACTTCTAAATAATTATATAGTATACAAATCTGGAATAAAACACAACAAAATATTATAATGATATAATATAAGACTTTATAGAATCAGATATATAAAACAATTTTAATTTATGACTTAATAATTATTTATACACATAATTAGGGCTAGTTTTAATTTATATATGGTTAAGTAATAATCGACATAAAAGTAGCTTTAATATTTCTTATGATATGATAACACAAAATAACTTTTGACCGAGCGGTTTTGATCTCTCCCTTCCGAACAGTTGGCCCAGGTTCAAAACTCAGGAGTGTCTTCTTGCCATTGGTAACAAAAATTATTTAGCTACAAAAAAAGAAAAAAAAAAAAAAAAAAAAAACCTAGAATGAAGTCTTTATTTATTTAAAAATATTTTGCCGTTTTTATTTTCTTTATTTAAAAAATTTACCTTACATTTTTTTTGTATATAATTGGGCATTGAAATATTTATTTAGTAGTATAAAATATATATATATTTCTTTATATTTATGTAGTTTATTTTTATATTTCTCAATATATAAGATTATAAAGTATATAATTTGGGTTTTCTCATTCGGTAAAATTAAATAAATAATATATATTTAATTCAAAATTAAACAATTAAATCAGTTTCAAAAAAATTAAAAAAAATGTGGCGGGACGCTTTGGCAAAAGCGTCCCGCCCCTTCGGGACGCTTCTGGGAAAAGCGTCCCGAACCTATTTTACGTCCCCAAAAGTTTTTGGGGCGAAAATGAAAAAAAAAATAATTTCGGGGTCGGGACGCTTCTCCCAGAAGCGTCCCGAGGCAAATTTGAAAAAACAAAAAATCCGCCTTATATCTCCAAACCCTAACCCTAATACACATATTATTTATTTATTTATATTATATACATTTAAGATTTTAGTTATATTTATAATTTATTAAAAAAATTATTAATTAAAATAAATAAACATATTATAAATAATGTCTTATAATTACAAGAAGTTTATTTGAAAATAAAAAAATACAATAAATCATTTATTTAATTAAATAAAATAATGTCATTTCTTTAATTTTTTTTGAAACTCATTTATTTTTTTAATTTCGAATTAAATATATAATATTTATTTAATTAAACCGGCTTTTCCCACATCACATAATTAATTATTCTACTTTATTTAGTATTATTATATTATTATATAGATCTACGTTATTAACAACTAGTCAGTCTTAGAAGGCCAGAAACGACACCGTTCAAAGATAAAGTTTATCAACAATTTTCGTTAGTTTCTCACGGGAGAAAATCATTCTACGGCTTAATTCTCATTTATTTTATAATTTAATTTTTAATTTTACCAATAATTTATCATACTTAATTTCACACTCATTTTTTTTTTAACTTCATCACAATTGTATTTTTTTATTTTCAAATAAACTTCTTGTAATTATAAGACATTATTTATAATATGTTTATTTATTTAATTAATAATTTTTTTAAATAAATTATAAATATAACTAAAAATCTTAAATGTATATAATATAAATAAATAAATAATATGTGTATTAGGGTTAGGGTTTGGAGATATAAGGCGGATTTTTTTTTTTTTCAAATTTGCCTCGGGACGCTTCTGGGAGAAGCGTCCCGACCCCGAAATTATTTTTTTTTTTCATTTTCGCCCCAAAAACTTTTGGGGACGTAAAACAGGTCGGGACGCTTTTCCCAGAAGCGTCCCGAAGGGCGGGACGCTTTTGCCAGAAGCGTCCCGCCACATTTTTTTAATTTTTTTTGAAACTGATTTAATTGTTTAATTTTGAATTAAATATATATTATTTATTTAATTTTACCTTCTCATTCTATCATTTTCAGTATATAATTTTGGGTTTTCTCATTCTATCATTTTCAAGCAGACGTTACTATCTCACTTTACATCGAAAAACTCAACCTTTGCGTTCAAAACTTTTCAAAAATTCGTTTAGTAAAACTTAGAGCATCTCCTACCACCTCTCCATTCACGTTTTTCAATTTCCAACGTGCCACATTCCCTCCATATTACCAAAGTTCACTTTCCATCACTTCTTTTTCCTACCCCTTTTATCTCATTTATCTACCATACTTTCAAAACTTATTTAATTGGGTCCCACATATTTTCTATTAATTTTTATTTATATTTTCATATCTATATACCATTTATATTTATCTATTAAATCTATTAAATCATTTTATGATTAAATATATATATATATATATATATATATTCTTGGTTTTTTAATTATAATATTGATTTGTGATTATTCAAAATATTTTTTTAAAAAAAGTTGCAACAATAAGTTGATTAAAAATACAACATATTACAAAAGAAAAAAAAAATACAACAAATGAAGAAAAAAAAGCTACACAAAATAAAAGGAAATAAATATATAATAAAAGAGAAAATTACTATGACCTTTTTCGACCCTTTTCCAACATTTTGAATAGCATGCCGTCTTCTCCGACCCTTTGCCGACCATTCTCCAACCTTTTAAATAGCATGCCGTCTTCTCCGACTTTTTTTCCGACCCTTTTATGACCTTTTGAATAGCATTCCGTCTTCTCCGACCTTTTGAATAAAATGCCGACCCTTCTCCCACCGGTAAATAATATTTTTTATAATATGTGATATTTTATATATATACATATATATTATTTTATGATATTTCAAATATTTTTTTATTATTTATACTTATAAATTTATTAATTTATTTATTATGAATATATGTGCGCGCACACACATTACAAACACATGCACACAAGAAATAGAAAGAAAAAAAATTACAAACTCACACTACAAACTCACGCACATGGTCGAGAAAGAAAAAAAAAATAAGAAAAAGAAACACGCCCAGCTGTAGCTCCACTCTCCATTCAGGCGCGTGCAATTCACACACTTCATTCATTTTGAGTCAAATATCTCAAATGATTTTAAATCAATAATTTGGTAAATAGAATATTTTTACTAAGAAAAGAAAATAGATTAGATTTTGTTTGATTAGAATATTATTTTCATGTTCCCGGTGTATTATCTTATAATAAATATATTTCCACAAATTTATTCGAATCACTTTTCCTTTAAAAACTTTTCGCAATCACTCTTCAATCACCAACCAAACAGAACCTTAAATTTTAAAATATATTGCATTTAATTTTTTTAATTATACGGGATATTCACCAATAAATCAATATATAAGATTCTTTTTTCCATTAAATTACCTTTTCATTTTGTCATTAACATGTTATTTAAAGATTAAATGCGTATACATTAATTTATATTACATACTATATATATTACACGTGGTTTCTAAAGAGTGATGTTAATAAAATTAAACAAATCAAAATTGAAAAGAATACACATAAATTGTAATATTATTTATTCTATTTACAATTACACTATTCTTGGTAATGAATTCCTCAAACTGAGTTACTCCCCTCTTAAGCTTTCCCAAATACTCTTGCCTGCGCTTCTCTCTTGCTTCAAAAGACCCATCATACTGACGAGCTACCAGCTCAAAGTTTGTGTATACCTTCAATTGTCTTACTCCTAACTCATTTGCCATCCTGATCCCCTGCAATAATTCCTCGTACTCGGCTTCATTGTTGAAGGCTTTAAACTCCAGCTTTACCGCAAAATCCAAAATTTCCCCCTCTGGACTAGTTAAAAGGACTCCTAGCCATGCACCAGTCGTCATGGTCGACCCATCCACATGCGGTAACCATATTTTTTGTTCAGTTTCCCTCTTCTCATAATTCACCATCTCTTGTAAAAAGTCCACTATCACTTGTGCTTTGATTGCTTTTCATGGCTCGTATATCACATCATATTCACTGAGCTCGATATCCCACTTTCAATCTCCCGGACGCACTTGGATTACTCAATACCCGCTTGAGTGCTAATTTGGTCCACACCTTGACCCTGTGACCTAAAAATTAAGGTCTCAACTTCATTACCCTGTAAACCAGTGCAAACCCGCCATTCTCTATTTCTGAATAGTTTAGCTCCGCTCCTCTTAGCATCCTGCTGATATAGTAGATAAGTTTTTGAACAACGACTTCTTTCCTGGTCAGCACCGAGCTTATTGCGACCTCTCCAATAGATAAGTAAAGAATTAAGTTCTCCCCTTGCACGGGCTTCGTTAATAATGGGATCTCGTCCAGGTACTCCTTAAGCCTGTCAAAAGCCTCCGCTGCCTCCTTGGTCCACTCGAACTTGGACCCCTTCCTCAAAGTTCTGAAAATGGAAACCTTTTCCCGACGATCTGGATATGAAGTGGCTGAGTCCTGCGATACGACCTGTTAAAACTTGTACGTCTCTCACCGTCCAGGGGTGAGGTATTTCTATGATAGCTCGCACTTTCTCTAGATTTACTTCAATGCCCCTTTCTGTCACCATGTATCCTAAAAACTTGCCTGATCGGACTCCAAAAGCGCACTTCTTTGGATTTAACCGCATGCCATAATGCCTTAGTATAATAAAGGCCTTCTTCAGATCTCCTACATGTAACTCCGCTTTCTTGCTCTTCACAAGCATATCATCCACGTAGACCTCCATGGTTGACCCTAACAGGTCTTATAACATTTTGTCTACTAATCTCTGATAGGTCACCCCTGTATTTTTCAACCCAAACGACATAGAAACAAAGCAATACGTACTTGTTGAGGTGACAAAACTCACCTCAGGCTGGTCCTCCTTTTCTAGGGGAATTTGATGATACCTTTGAGATGTGTCCATCATACTTAGCAACTCGCAACTTGAAGTTGAATCTACCAATTGATCAATGCGTGGCAGCGGGTAATGGTCCTTTGGGCAGACCTTGTTTAGCTTGCAGAAGTCAACGCACATCTTCTATTTGCTTCCTGGTTTTGGCACCATCACAACATTGGGCAAATATTATGGGAATTTGATCACTCGGATGTGGCTAACATTCAGCAACCTCTGCACCTACCTTGCAATCACCTTATATAATTATGTTCCAAAGTGTCTTATTTTTTGTCGCACAGGTCGCGCATCTGGATCTGTGTTCAAATGGTGCTGGGCGACTTCAGGAGACACTCCTGGTAGTTCCCCATCCCCAAAAGCAAAGATGTCTCGAAATTCCTTTAATAGAGTGATGAGCTCTGTCCTTATGTTTTTCGTCATCTGGATTCCTATCCACGTGGTTGTTTTGCATGTAATTGTTGTGTTTTTCTCGTATTTTTAAGTAGGGCTTTATATTGGGTTTAACAATTTTTGCGTCGTTTAATTATGTTTTTAGGTTATTTTTCTTATCTTGTTGATTTTCGTGTTTCTTGTTAATTTTATATTTTAATGGGTTAATTGGTTCGATTACCTTGAGGTTTGGTGTAATTCTTGGGTTTTGATAATTAAAATTCTCTTTTGATAGGTGGCTTAATGATTTTTAAATCAATCTAAGGCATGGAGACCAAAATTCAAGCTCAACCTTACCTATTTGCATGCTCAATTCAGTGACAAAAGCAAGCTTAAAAGGGGGCAAACATTCTAGAATGGTGGCCTAGCCTTGCATGGGCTTTCCCATTTTAACGCCTAAGGAGCAGCACCCCTAGGCAGCATTTCGGTACCCAGATTCGCGCCCAGATTCATGCCCAGCTTTGCCTACTCCAGCGCCCCACTCCAGCCCCAGCAAGCCTACTTCGGAGCCTACATTCTTGCCTAATGCAGCGCCCACTCAAGCCTACAGCAAGCCTAAGGCAACGCCCATTCTCGCCTAATGTAGCACCCAGGCTTGCCCAAAATGGCACCACACTCCAAGCCTACATGCCAGCCTACTTCAACTCCTAATGCAAGCCAAGGACGCCCATGACCCATCACCCACACCCAGGCTCGCCCAGACCGAGCCACCTTGAGCCAAATCAATCCAAAATGTCCAAAAAAAGCCCAATTCGGCTCATTTAACTCCATTTAAACCCAATTAAAACTAATATAAATAGAATACAACTCTCATTTTTGTGAAGAACACTCCCCTCCCAACCCTAACTTGGGTTTGAGATTAAAATTACTCTCAAGCTCTTGAATGATTTTCTCTTCCTTAGTATTTAGATTCAATTTCAAGCTTTGATGTAATTTCCTTTTCTAGATTAGATTTAACTTCAAGCACCTCATTGGGTTTGTAAGCCTAGGAAGAATCCAAATACTCCTTTGGATTATTACTTTTGATGCAAATACATTCAAGCTTTGTTTCATTTCTTAATTCAAGTAAGTTTCCTTTCAATTTCATATTTTATGCTATGTTTCCATGCTTTTTCTTCATTTCCATGCTTGTTCTTTATTTTATTATTTTTGTCTTAACACCTTGAATTCATGTTAGATCTTAAGAATTGGCTATGGAATCTAGATGAGTGACACATCTAGATCATAGATCGAGTCTTAGATCATCTTGATTTCAAGTCTTTCATATGCTTTATTTTGATTTTGATTTTCATGCATAGTTTTAGATTGAATCTTAGATCTACTCTTTGTTACTTGTTATTTTCCGTAAAGTTTTAAACTTTCATGTTAACTTTTATTGCTCTTTACATTGATGCTTTCAATTTTTGCTAATTTGCATTATTTGAGTTTTTATGCATAGTTGTACCTTGTGCTTGCATGCTTGTACTTGGTGAAATATTGCATTTTCTTGCTTGTTTTCATTATTGCTTTGCATTTTCTATTTGAGGCCTACAACGAGGCATCCGACCAACTTGCACTTTATATTCCTAGCTTAGTTTATATAGTTTACTTGCATAATTTCTATTTTCCTTTATTTTTCCAAGCTTGAAACACATTGAAACCTTCAATTGAATCGATTTTCGATAAACCGAGCCATGAACCCGATGATATATTCATCACCACGAAAACTCTTCTAACTGTGGTATACTCTGGTCTACCATCTTCTAATTCAATCTCCATAAGCTCCTCATGAGGTCGAGTAAAATTCTACTCATCTCTCGCTTTTCTAGCGCTAAGTATCCCCTCTTGCACATCATTGCCCTGTTCCCGCTTTTGTTCACTCATCCCCTTCCGCACAATCATTTGATAACATGATCGAGCGACCTGTAGCTCTGATATTACCTCGCCCACTTTATCTCCTAATGGATACTTCACACTCATGTTGTAAGTAGAAGTGACTACCTAAAACTCATTGAGAGCATGTCCCCCAAGTATGATGTTATAAGCTGAAGTGGACTTGATTATCAGGAACTTCAACTTCTTCTCCACACGCAGCTCGCCTTTCCCCACCTCTCCTTTTGTGATGACCTGCTCTCCGTTGAAAGCATAGATAGGTGTTTGCACAGGTCGTATTTTTACCTCTAGATTCATCTGCTCCAAGCATGTCTGGTAGAGGATATTAATCGAGCTCCCATTATCCATGAATACTCTTCCGACGTCATATCCCGCCATCTCAGCTTCGATCACGAGTGCGTCGTTATGCTCCACCTGCAAACCTCATCATTCTCCTGGTCCAAAATAAATAACTGGTCCAGCAACATGGGGTCGCCTATTGATGGCAGTGACCTCAAATGGCCACGGGCGAGCTGTCTTTACATTTGTTTTCTCGCGTTGTTTGAATCTCCATTGTTTGGTTCGCCTGATATCATAATTATCCTCCTCCTATTATTCCCAGCAGCTCCCCCCTTGCTCTGTTCTTCTTCATCCTCCTTGTCTCGGTCGTCCCCCCACTTGCGCCTGCGGGGGTCCCCCTGATGGGTCCCGGTAGAGGCTACCTTTGTTCTTGAGGTTCTTTATCCTTATATGCTACTTCTTTTAGGTGTCCTGCTTTGATCAATCTCTTAGTATCCTCTTTTAAGTGCGACATTGATCCATAGAGTGTTCATAATTGTTGTGAAACATGCAAAAGAACTGAGATATCGGGTTAGTAGGATTGCCATATAATCTTCTGGCTGCCTGATGACATTAGGCACTTGGTTATCCAAGATTATAAACACCCTAGCTCTTGGCATCACCAAGGGTGTAAAATATGTGTTTTGCTTCCATATTCTTCCTTCATTCCGCACCATTCCTCTTACGTCCGCTCCCGAGGTCAAGAGTGCCCATGTAGGTCGCCTAATATCTCTTATAGGCTCCGACCTCTTGGCTGCCATTCTCTTCTATTCTTCGAACTCCCTTCTAAAATGTATCTTGTCCTCCTCATATGCTTCCTCGACGTGGATGTACTTCATGCACATGTCCAAAACTTCCTTAAACGTATGTGCAGGTCGCTTGGACAATGATGTTCTTATGGCCCCCATCCTCAATTCTTGGTGCAGAGCTCCTGCCTTCATATCGTTTGTAGCCGCAGGTACTTCCAGAGTAGACCTGGTAAATCTAGAGACGTAGCTCTTCAAAGTCTCTTCAGGTCACTGCACCATTGAGAAGAGAGATTGCATCGTTTTCATATGTAACTTAGCACTAACGAAGTGATTTAGGAAGGCCGACTTCAAGACCTAAAAGCTAGTAATTCTCCCTGGAGCTATTAAATGGAACCAATCATGCGCCAGCCCCCTCAAGGTGGATAGGAAGGCCCTGCATGCTACTGTATCAGTGTCCTGCCGTAGCACTGCCTCGTTCTCCAAACTCTGCACATGGCGTGTGGGGTCTCACAACCCTTCATAGGAAAAATTTAGCCCCTTATATCCTCGAGGTAAATCTGCTCTCAATATTCCCTTTGAAAACGGGTGGCCTCTCGACTCTTCTCCCTGTGCTCCTGCGACCTATCTCTGTAATGCTCGTACCACTCCTTGCATATCCCTCATTTCACGGGATATCGGTAACACTTCATCTTCCTCTTCCTCTATGTTCCCCCGAGTGTGACTCGGATTGGCCCCCCTGTGCATCCTACTACCCAATAATTGTACGTTGCCCTCCTCACCTTCCTCAGATGATGACAGGTACTCTACCTGATACAGTCTTTTCTTTGTGGTTCAAATCAGCTCGGAATCCGGCATCTATGGCTCCTTCTCCCTGCTTTTCTCCTAGCCCAGAGTTAGTGGTTCCTGCCTGTACTCCTCATCATTTCTTCCAATCTTCTCCTCCTCATCTTCGCCCGCCAAAAACTTCTTCAACTTGCTTGAAGGCACTAATTCCATCAATCTTTTACGGCCTGTTTGGGCTAGCATTCGTTGGGATTCTGAATTCTGATGTTTAGAATCTTAGGGTATTCAAAATTCTGTGAATAGTAAAAATTATTATTTGTTATAGGACTCAGAATCCTTTAATTTTTATTGTAGATGTCAAATCATGCCTGAAAAGTGGGTGATAATGTATTATTATATTATATTTGATGTCAAATCATGTCTGAGAAGTATGTGGTAGTGTATTATTATATTGTATTAGTAATATTTAATTGTTTAATTGTAAGATATTATTGTTTGAGTATTTGGTTTTTGAGTCTAAGAACAAATGAGTATTAAGTATTCAAAATACCGAATCCAGTATTTTGAATGCTAGGGCAAACATGGCCTTAAGGAGTCCCTTATTGACATGAAAATTTCTTCCATTTGATAATTCATCTCACTCCTTGGTTATGATATTTATCGTCTTTTGCATAATTATTCTTTAGAGGATTATTCTTATTCCCATTTCCTGAACTCTCCGCCTTTTCCTTTTATGGTGGTGGTGGCGTTTTCATGACCATTTGATCCGCTGCTTCCCCTTGTGGTAGTGTTTGTTCCTACACAACTTGCTTCCCCTTGTGGTGGTGTTTACTCGCGTAGAGCCGAAATCCAAAGTTTGAGATATGATGTCTCTTCCCTTCACGTCTGCACTTTGGAATTCTCACGTCTTCCACTCAAGGACTTGGTGTCCCTCGTATTCTCACAGACGGTGCCACTTGATGGGACGAAAAAGATTAGTTCATAAAAAAAAGAGAATACTGACCTAAACTTCGTTTATGCCGAATTGATCGACTTTCAGATGATACCTGGCGATCTGATCAACCTACAAAACAAAACCAAATACGTATAGCCCTGGCATAGTCCCTCTGATACTTAAGTTAACTCCCTTTTTAATACTGTGTGACTTCAATTTTCGCAAAATGTAAGTCGTTTTATGTTTTTAGGTAATTTGTTGGCATTAATTCTAAATTTACCCTTCATTATATGTATTAATTATTTTACTTTTCCACTTACCGCATGAATACGTTTTATTTTCCCACTAACATAAATTAATAATAGATGTAATAATGAGGGGTATGCTTGACATCTTTATTAATTTCTTAATATGTGTGTTTTAATCCTAAACGACTTATATATTGAACTAAAGGGAGTAATGAATAACGAGAGCTCAAAATATGATAAAAACCAACTTAAAATAAAAGTGAGGCATGTGTCCTCTTTATACAGATAAGAGACGTGTTTCCAATCTGGGGTTCCCATCTCTTATTTGCACCACAATATTTAGAATTAGGATTCCTCTTATATGCTAAGTTACCATAAATATTAGAACTCTCGTATTTTTTTAGGTTAACATAATAACCATGGGTCAATAACCATATTATGCCCCTAGTTATCTGGGATCCCATACCATACAGTTCATATCAGCCCATTAGGGCCCAAGATCCCATTAACCATCTCAGTAGCGAGCTGTTATAATACCATTTACCCCATAAGAGCTCGTCACTCCCATACAAGGGCTCGTCACTCCAATGCACAACTCGCCCTCCAATAGAAAAACTTGTCTCTCCTAAATAAGAGGCCGCCTTACAGACCTATAAACCCTCATGCATACTGACTTAAGTATTGGATGTCATATCAAAAAAGAGATTGAAAAATGAACCAAGGAGGTAAATCTTGATGGTGAATCGAGGGTGGACCTTGAAAGAAAGTAAAGAATTCATTTTGAAGAAAGATTTTGTGTTCAACTTTTCTATAATTCATTCAATCATATTTTTCTTAATGATTACAGCAGGGAATGTCGCCACTATTTATAGTATCATGTAAGACAAATGTAACCCTAAAATATGTGGCTAAAATTGCTACAGTGCTCTTCTGCAACATCCATCTAGATCGTGCGATCACTATTGCTACAGTATATTCTGACAGCTGGATGTACTAGATTAGGGCTGACATCATCAGTTGACGTAGTGTAGGTTGTCCTCATGTGAGACCCATTGCTAGTTGTATGTGCGACCTCTGGACAACCTCTCGTACGACCTGAGAGGTCGCCAATCTTGCAACCTGGTGCTGCACTCATCTTCAGGTCGCTAGACATTATATGACGAGGCGACCTGAACTTATCAGGTCGCTCTCTATTATCCCCCCTCATTCAAGTGCGGCGAGAGGAAGAACAAAGAGCTTATGTCGAAGCCGAACAAAGAATTGATGAGATAGCGGTTTGGTGAAGATCGGCAGTCTGATCAACAGAAGGAACAAACTGAACCTGTAGCAATTTCTTCACAATGAGGTCGCGAACAAAATGAAGACCTAATTCAAAGTGATTGGTACGAGCATGGAGAACAGGATTGGAGGCAACAATAATAGCACTTTGATTGTCGACCCAAATTATTGGAACAGTAGGAAGTATGACGTGAAGCTCATGTGACAAGGATCAGATCCACATTATTTATGTAGTAGCATGAGCTAGGCTGGGATATTCAGCCTCGGTGTTGGGCCTCGAAACAGAGTTATGCTTTTTAGAACACCAAGAGATAATATTTCGTCCAAGAAAAATACAAAACCCAGTGACGGATTTTCTGTCATCCAGATCACCAGCCCAGTCAGAGTCTGAAAAACCTGTCAGGGTAAAGTGTGAGGTTTTAGTGTAGGTTATTCCATAAAGAATGGTACCAGAAAGGTATCGCATAATTCTCTTGACAGGCCGCCAATGTGTGTGTTGAGAGGACAGTGCATATACTGACACACTTTGTTGACGCTATAAGAAATATCAGGTCGAGTGATTGTAATATACTGAAGAGCTCCAACAATACTTCTATAAAAGGATGGATCAATAGTGGGTTCCCCTTGAGATTTAGAGAGTACAGGAAAAACGACCATCGGCGTAGGAGTGGCTTTAGCTCCAGCCATACCAGCTTTTTCGAGAAGAGTCAAAATGTACTTGCCTTGATTCAGATGTAGACACTGAGCGGTGTGCGAGACCTCAATGCCAAGGAAGTGATGCAGTTCACCTAGATTCTTTAATGAAAAGACTAAATCAAGGTGAGCAATAAGCTTCAAAATCCCAGTGGTGTCGCTGCCCGTGACGAGGATGTCGTCGACATACACCAAAACCCAAATGCAGCTTGAGGAATTGTTTGAGTAGAAGAGAGAACTATCAGCCTTGGAAGTAGAGAAACTAAAATGAATAAGGACATCTCGCAATTTTCCAAACTAGGCGCGAGGAGCCTGCTTAAGCCCATAAATCGCTTTTGATAACCTGCACACCTGAAGATTGGTACCCTCCTGTTCAAAACCAGGTGGCTCGGCCATGAAGACTTCTCGGTCCAGCTCGCCATTCAGAAATGCATTATTGACATCTAATTGTTTGACCAACTAATTACAGTTGGCAGCGATGGAGAGCACAACTCAGGTAGTGGTAGCTTTAACAACAGGGCTGAAAGTGTCAGAAAAATCAAAATCGGGCTCCTGACTATATCCTTTGGCGACCGATCTGGCTTATAACGAGCAACAATACCATTAGCATGAGTTCTCAGCTTGAACACCCACTTGCAACCAATCAACGACTTTCCCGGAGGTATCTCAGAGAGAGACCATGTATGGTTCGTAAGTAGAGCTGCATACTCTTCACACATAGCTGCTTTCCACTTGGGATGTGTTAAAACTTCAATATAGGAGGAGGGCTCCCTGAAATCGAGGAGCTCCGTGCTGAGCACCTTGGGCTTGTAAATTCCTGCTTTAGCTCTTGTTATCATGTGATGTTTACCTGCAAAAGGATTAGCACTAGGCACAGAAGAAAAAGGAGAAGCGTTTGGAGAGCTCATTATTGGTAATTCAACAGTAAGAGGAATAATAGAGGGACTGGATTGACTGGAGGATAGTGGGATTGGCTGATGGGGAGGACTGAAGGAATGAAACATATGAGATTATGGTGAGGTCGCGCAGTTCGGATTCCGAGGAACCTGTATAAGAAGAGGCGGACCAAGTATGTAAGGCTGAATATGAGACTGTAGTGAGGTCGCATGTGGTTGTGTTGAGGTTGCATGTGGTTGTGGTGAGGTTGCAGAAGACTGTGGTGAGGTTGCATGCGGTTGTGTTGGGGTCGTTGGCACATGTGGCGAGGTCGCATGTGGTTGTGTTGAGGTCGCTGAAGATAGTGGCGAGGTCGGCGAGGTCGTAGAAGATAGTGGCGACCTCTCCGACGGTGTAGTAGTATGGGAAATAGGTATAAGAGGTGGAGGACCAAGAATAGATGGTTGAATATTGGAGCAGGAGTGAGGTTCAGAATTCTTAGAGAAGGGAAATTTGAGCTCGTCAAAGATCACATGTCTGGTGATTTAACCTTGTTATCTGGTAGTAAGACTTTGAAACCCTTATAGTGTTCACCGTAACCAAGGAAGGTACTAAGTTGCGACCTAAAATGAAGCTTATGTTTATTGAGTGGTCTAAGATGAGGGTAACAGAGACACCCAAAGGGTTTAAGATGAGTGTAGCTGGGAATTTGATTTAGTAGGAGCTGATGAGGACTTTTGTACTGAGTGGTTTTATAGGGTAATCGATTTATGAGATAGACAATAGTGGTAAAGGCATTATCCCAATATTTGATAGGTAGATGAGAGTGAGGGAGAAGAGAGAGACCTTTTTCAATAATGTGTCTATGTTTTCTTTCGGCAAGGTCATTTTTTTCAGGCGTGTAGGGGCAAGAGATTCTGTGTGTATCCCAGAGGAGTGAAACAAAGTTGTGTACTGACTTTATTTTAGAATGAAACTGAGTAATGATAAGATTTTGCAGATGAGTGAAGGCAGCGAACACATTAGATTTATGCTTTAGAAGATAGATCCAAGTATATCTAGTATAGTGATCAATAAAGGAAACATAGTAGGAGAATCCATTCGAGGATTTGACAGGAGCAGGACCCCATACATCTGTATGTACAAGATCAAAGGGTTTTGTATATTCAGTCCCTGAGGGAGAAAATGGTAGCTTATGGATTTTACCTTGAAGACAAGCACAAAAAGTGAAAAAATTAATTTTAATGGAGAGATTACAGGTTTTGAGAACTCTTTGTAGTATATTGTTGGCAGGATGCCCTAATCTAAGATGCCATAACTGTAAATCTGCTTCCGTATTTGGATCACTGGACTTAGTGATGAAGATACTAGGGTCTCGTCTTGTGAAAGAGGTAGATGGCGAGCTGGAGGTGTTGGCGAGCTGAATGTCAATTTTGTAAAGGCCATTCCTAAGGGAGCCTCTGAGAAGAATTTGATGTGTAACCTGATCCTTTACACAGCAAGAAGTAGGATGAAATTCAAAGTAAACAGAGTTATCTTGAGCAAATTGAGAGACACTAATAAGGTTCTTAGTTATATGTGGAACATGAAGAAGTTTTTTGAGTAAAAAGGATTTGATGTTGGATTGAAACTGAGAATTACCAATATGAGAAATACACAAACCTGATCCATTTACAACTTGAACCTTGTTGTTTCCTTGGAATTTTGAGGCGATATTGAGATTAGCGAGGTCATTGGTGACATGATTAGAGGCTCCAAAATCTGCATACCAGCTCACATCGCTGCCTGAATCAGATATCACTGATAGGGTAGAGGGATTAATGCACTGAGTGACAGGATAAGCTGAGTAGGAGCTCGCTGAAGTGTTATAGATATTTTATGTATTGGACTGTGCAGTGTAGGCAGCATCAAATCCGTAATAGCATTTGTCAACAGAGTGGTTAGAGTAAACACATATTTGACAAGGGGACCTGTTTCCTGGTCTGAAACCTCTTCCACCTCGTCCTCTGTTGCTGTTGTTCCTTCATCTGCCACCTCTTCCAGGGTGGTGACCTCTTCCTTTGTTTTCTCCCGCACCAGTCCAGGTGTCTCTTTTCTGACCAGAAAACTGATTGGCGATGTTGAAAGTAGGGCTTGATCCTTTTGTGTTGATGAGGTTTGATGCAATTCCAGCTTCCAGTCTGGTCTCATAGCTTAACAACATAGGTAGAATGTTTCTGAGGGTAAGTGAGTCACTCCGAGCTGTGCTACCACCACCGGGTCAAAATCTCCTCCAAGTCCGGTGAGAACATGCATTGCTTGGTCTTCTTCAGAAATTGGTTGACCAACTGAAGCTAGCATGTCGCAACAAGTTTTGACTTTGTTAACATATTCTCTGATGCTCATGGTTCCTTTCTTGATAGAGGAGAGCTGCATCTTGTATTGCATTTTGACTGGAGAAGTTAGCCTCCAGAGTTTGTCATATTTCTCTTGAAGATGCAAGACCAACCATCATGGTAAGTAGATTTTCAGAAAGAGAGGAGAGAAGTCAGGATGCTAACAATTGATCTTGCCGAACCCAGAGCAGGAATTCCGGGTTAAATGATCCTTTGGAGAACTGGGGTGGAGGTCTGATTTCTCCAGTGAGATAGCCTTCAAGCCATACCCTCTGACGGCTGTGAAAACTTGCATTTTCCAAAGCATATAATTGGAATCATTTAGTTTGATAGAGATGAGCTGATTTTGCAGCTGGATAGCTGAGTTTGAGTTTGGAGAAGAAAGAGAAGTATTATGGATTACCGAATGAGAGATCACTTGAGCATCATGAGATGGAGTGGTGTTATTCTCCATGAGATATAAGGGAAGGAGAGAAGAAGACGGGAGGAGAGGTGTTCAGAGTCAGGCAAAAACCTGCTCTGATACCATGAAAGAAAGTAAATAATTCATTTTTGAAGAAAGATTTTGTGTTCAACTTTTTTATAATTCATTCAATCATATTTTTCTTAATGATAATAGCAGGGAATGTCGGCACTGTTTATAATATCATGAAAGACAAATGTAACCTTAAAATATGTGGCTAAAATTGCTACAGTACACTTCTGCAATGTCCATCTAGATCATGTGGTCACTATTGCTACAGTACATTCTAACACCTGGATGTACTAGATTAGGGCTGGCATCATCAGCTGACGTAGTGTAGGTTGTCCTCATGTGAGACCCATTGCTAGCTGTACGTGCGACCTCTGGGCGGCCTCTCGTACGACCTGAGAGATCGCCAACCTTGCGACCTGGTGCTGCACTCATTTTTAGGTCGTCAGGCATTATATGACGAGGCGACCTGAACTTATCAGGTCGCTCTCTATTAGACCTTCACTTGACAACGAGAAGCATCAACAATCGAGGGGGAATATGCTAACTCCAAGCCAAGCATTGTGAATTGAGACGTTGACATCGACATGAGAGGGCAACTGGATTCAGTTAGTGTGTTGTGATACTTAACAAGATGGACGTGGTTGTATCAGATAACAAGCATATAGCTTCTCAGAATGAATTACACAAACCACTGAACTCGTAGAAATATTGGGGGGAGACTTTATGCATTTACACTACACACATATTATTTTTCTTATTTACGATTGCTTACTGATTTGTTAATTTAGTTTAGATGAAATCTATTTAGTTATTCATAAAGTAATTTTATCATTGCCTATAAGGTTTAGGGCAACACTCTTGTTAGGCCGGTCTAACGGATCATCCGTTATGCCAAAATCTCATATAAATACATTATAGTGCAAAAACCAATACATCATTGAACAAAAATATTACAGTGCAAAAATCAATACATCATAGCACGGGTCAGAGATTTATGAAAAACTAATACTTTACACTAAAAAATCAATACATCACAGTACAAAAACTAATACATTATAGTATCAGGTCAGATGGCCTAACAAGTCATGACCCGTTAATATGGTCTAATACAAGTGTTCGCCTAAGGTTTATCCGTTGTCGACACTAATTGTTGAGTCTTAATTGTTAACTCAAAGTTAACAATTGCCGACTTAATTAATGTCAAGTGCTTTAATAAAAGAACTTTAAAAAGCTGTAATGATTTATTTACTCCATCTAAAATCTTTACCAAGACAACACTTGCCTATGATTTCATTTTGAAACTTTTTTTATGAAAATATTTAGGCGATGATCGGATATAATTTCATTCCAATTTGTTTTGTTTGTAATTGTGATTACATATGTGTGTTATGAGTATAATTTAGTATAAAAAAATTTACCAAAAAACTTCAAAGGGCCCCACTACATAATAATAATAATAATAATAATAATAATAATAATAATAATATCAATAACCACCACAACACCACCTCCACCGGCCATCAAAAAGATTTTTTGGCGGTTTTCATTTTTGTTTGCCGATTTTTTTTACCCAAAAATCTTCAAAACATAAAGTGGGAAAATTTAACTAAAAATAGGAAATATTTTTTTAAAAACATAAAGTAAGAAATTTTATTGGTTTCTTGAACATAAAGTAAAATATTTCCTTACCTTATGTGATATAATGTAAGAAACTTTCGGTAATTAAGTAAGAAAATTTTGTTATCATCAAATAAAAAATTATCTATTGTTGTATCAAGTAAGAAATAAATAATAATAATAATAATTTGTTATCAAGTAAGATTATCTTTTTGCCAAAAAAGAAAAGAAAAAGAAATTGTGTTTAATAAATAAGAAACCCATAACAACATTTTGACATCAAGTAAATTTTTTTTTTTGCAATCAAGTAAAAGTTTTTTTTTTTCTTATGCGGTGTTTTTGTTGTGCTTTGTTGTTGTGGTTATTTTACTTTGATTGCTCTGTATGTTTCTCCTTATTCGGTGTCGATCGAGTTGGGCCAGTACACTCTTTCATCCTGATTGTGTAGGTCAATATGTTAGATTGTTCCTCTACTGTCCATTTTGGGAGTTTTCATTTAGTAATTTTTTTATCGTTTCAGAATAAAAAAAAGTAAAATAATTCTTACCATTAAGTAAGAAATTTTAGGCCTTTAAGTAAATTTTTTTTGAACGTATAGTAATTTTGTTTTGGCAAAATAACAAAAGAAAAAAAAAGTTCTCACCATAATCTTTTTGGCTGAGGGTGGCAGCAGTAGAGGTGACTAATCGGGAATGTAAAAAGATGTTTGAGATGTACTTGAGTTCAGAACGAAAGAGATAGAAAAAAATTTAGGAAAATAAACGAGGAAATGCAAAATCTTTTGGTAAAATAAAATATTAATTTTATGCACAACCACTTTTTTATAACCCTTTATTCCTCTAGATTAGGCATTTTCAATCGAAGACTTATGTTTTTAACTCACTTTCAACTATCTAATCATTTCAATTCATTTATTAAAATAAGTTATTTAATCACCAATCATTATTATACAATTTCTTATAAATCTTACTATTCACAGACTCATTTGCATAACTCTAATTAACTATCATTTTCAACCATTATTCCATTTTTTTTATCATATTAAATTAAATTTAATAACTACTCTCTTCTATTCAATTTACACGTCATTTCACACTAAAACACACTGATTAAGAAATAAAAAAAAAAAATCTACAATACCCCTCATTAATATATTCTCTCCCCTCTCTCTTCCCATTGTTTGTATAATAATTAATGCATTTAATGGGGGCAGATTAGGTAATATAACCAAAAGCCTACCTAAAAAGCATCAAACGTCTTATATTACACGGGAATTTCTTCTTTATTAAAACATCCTAAAAATTGAACCGGAAAAAGTACATTTTCTTCTCATATCCATTCACAAAATTAAAAAAGTATTTTTATTTATTAAATTTCATTTTCCCACTATTATCTATAATTTCCAAAATTCTAAAAAGGAAACATAGGTACTCAAAATAATTGATATAAAGAGTGGATCATTTTTGAAGTCATAGGTTTTCAATTCTAGAATTAAAAATAAAGAAATAAGAGAGGGAAATTTCAAAAGACCCTCTAGGGCTTTTACGAATTTGGGCTTTTGAGAGTGACCATTAAGTCCTTACCTAGGAGTTCACTCACAAAATGGGCGGTGCTGCTACGCTTCCACAACTCAAACCACAGTCTTACCAAACATTGTCTTCCCACCTCCAACCCCACGACGGCGACCGCCCCAACGGCGGCCGTTCGAATCCCTTCCCGAGGGGCTCCATAATTGAAGTTCGACCTGATGAGTCAAGCTTCAAAGACACCTATTTCTCCGCCACCGTGATCTCGCCAGCTGGTTCGACTTCTATTTCACCGAAAAAAGGGAGTAAGAAGACATCGCAGAAAATTCACGTGAGGTACAAAGATTTGTTGGCTAGCAAAGACAAATCGGCGCGGCTGAAGGAATTCGTCGACGTCTCATGCGTGAGGCCTTGTCCGCCGGTTGAGGAGATTGTCGAGGGTTTCGAACCGGACGACGCCGTCGACGCGTTGTACCAGGACGGCTGGTGGATTGGTGTCGTGAAACGAGCTGTGGAAGGTGGAGAGAGGAGGTACGTCGTGTCGTTTCAAAACCCTACCGACGAACGCGAGTTCGGGTTTTCGGAACTTAGGGTTCACTGGGATTGGGTTGATGGGAGCTGGGTCCGGCCCGATAGGCAGGTACAGCAAATCTTTTTCGAGTTTTTGGTATTTAAATTTCAGAATTTAATTACTATTTTGGAATGTACATTTTCCCTTTTGTCACCCCCAAGAAAAAAACAACTCTGGGTTTATTGCTGTATTATTTTGCTTGAGAGGTATATTGTTCTGATTTGCGAATTGTGTTACTTGATGTTCTTCACATTTAGAGTAAGATTTTGTTACCCTACTTGCTTTTTCAAAGGATGTTTATAACTCTCTTTTCATGTTGAGAGACTTGTTCAGTGAGACCTTATTTATTCTTAAAATGCTTTGATTTTTTCAAGAATCCGTGAATTAGGTAATGATTGAATTTCAGATGATGCATGCAATTGTTGAACTTTATGTATTTATGTGATTACTTAATAGTTCTTGAATTTTTTTTAGAGTATAGCAGGATTGATGTTTGACGTGGGAAGAAAGGTAGAAGTGTCATTTGACCAAGAAGATTGTCAGGGTGCTTGGTTCCCCGCAACAATTCAGAAAGACAAAGGAAATGGTACTTACCTGGTAGAGTACAGTGCGAATAAGAATAAGAAGGTTGTAACTGTTGAAGCAACGGTTGATTCCCTCCATCTTAGACCCTCGCCTCCACTTCTCAAGGATAAAAATTTCGTCTTATTGGAAAAAGTTGATGCGTTATTTGATTGTGGCTGGTGGAGTGGAGTTATTAGGCAAGAGCTTGAGAACAGTAGATATCTTGTCTTCTTTAAACAATTGAATAGGCAAAACGAGTTCAATCAGTCAGAATTACGACCTCATATGGACTGGAAAGAGGGCAAATGGTTCACTTCTTCCCAGGTTCTTTCTGATCTCTCCAGATTTTTTCCTCTGTTGCTTTCAAATTAGACTTTATATTATTTTTCTATGTTTTTCTTATCATTGTACCATGCTTCATTTTGTCATGCATTGATAAAATTTTGCGCGCCAGCAATTTTTCTTAAAAAATGTTTTCTGCGAATTTTTGGTGTGCATGTGTGTGAATATATCCTTCTTAGATTTTAAAACTTAGCAATAGTCCTGAATTGAGGGTTTTGTGCTGTCAATTTTGATACTAGAAAGTTTTGTATGTTGTTAAAAAGTAGTCAAACCCCTGAGCTATTGGCAGTTATCTCAGGACGTCTCAACCCCGCCTTCAGAAAGTGGAATTCTTGAACACTCCGCTGGTGAAAATCCGAGTGCCTCTGTGCTAACTGTTTCAGTGAACAATTTGGGTGATGAAAAATCTTCCTGGGGGAAGCGAACCGTAAGATTTAACTGAAGAATGCTGTGAAATATATTGTTCTGATTTTCTTATCATTTTGTACCTTGATATGTACTGATGATTGGTTTATGTGTTTTGGATCTGGAAATCACGCAGCGGAGAAAGCAAAGACATGCTGGCGGCAAAAATAATTCCTCGCCCAGTTATGTGAAGAATAGCAGTGCAGAAGTGAGTCAAGTTGAAAATCCGAAACCTAATGTTGAAGGTATACATCTGTTCTTCTAGAATCATGTCTCTTAAAATTGCTTTTATAGGTGTACATTTTTTGTTTTGTTAGCAACACTTTTAATTCATTTGTAGGAACGGAGCCAGATGTAGTAGATATAACTGCAGAAGCTGTTCAAAATGAGCATACCGATCAAGGGCTTGAAATCCCTGTCATTATTGGTTTGCCATGTGCAGAAATGGCGAGCGCTGGATTTGGAAAGTCAAGGGGTAAGAGGGGACGTGGTTCCATCAGCAAGGAAATTACAAATACTGTCACCGAAGACGATTCCACAGCTCAGAATGAGGTACATGACAATGAAGAGGCTGATATCTTTGCATACTACTTTGTACATTATATCAATCTTAATTTTGAAACTTATCCATCCTCCCCCAAAGATGGGCCACATTATTATTTTAGGTGTCACAAAGAGACTTATGACTACATTTAGTATGCAGTTAATTTTTATTTCAATGTGTACCCCTATTCAGTAATCTTGGAATTACACGATTCCATCATTTATCCAGAAGACTAACTTGTTACGGGAAACGAGTAGACAATAAGTGGAACCATAATTAATCAATCAATTAGGCATTGGTGTATAATGAAAAATGCACTGTGTGAACTTTATTAACCAACATTTTCTTAATTGGTGTGGAATAATTTCAGGCCCATATTTGTGGTACGGAGGGAGTAACATAGTTTTTTGTGACATTTGTGGCATTGCCTTGACTATTTTATACTCTAATTATATTGAATTAGTTTAATGTGAAAAAGATAATGCTAATCTCTCTAGTTAACAAAGATAATGAAACTGAAAGAGATGACAAAAAAAGAAATTTAGAGTGAGAAACCAGGTGCCAAGTTCTTAAAATTTTATTGGATGAAACACCAAAGAGACCTGTTAAGGGTTATTTGAATTTGCAGAAAAAGGATAATTGAGAGTACATGGGGAAGTGCTGTACCTGTACTCATTGGTATAATGTTTTGAAATGAATTCTGGTACTTCATAAATTCTGAGTGATTACATTTCTTCATTTACCCATATATTTTTTCATCTGCAGGATATTACTCTTTCTGAAATCGTGGAGTTCAGCGAAAAACGTAAGAGGGGAAGGCCTCGACGTCAGGCCCCAGCGATAGGTTTGTTATTGCCCCCGCACAACCCCCCAAAATGAAAATAAAATAATGGTTGAATTATAGGGAAACTTAATGCTTAAAATGGTTTGTTGGTTCAGATGATTTGAATGAAAAAGATGACGATCCTCGTAAAGTTCCTGAAGTAGAGGCGATAGATATGGAAGATTCAGCGGTGATAGTTGTGGAGACCCCAGAGTCGATAGTTAAGGAAGCACAAGAGTCGATTGTTATGGGAACCCCAGAAGCGATGGTTATGGAAACCTCACCGCGTAATCAGGAGAAGACGACATTGAACAAGGACAAACCAATCAATGGTCGGTCTGATACCAACGATAGAAAAAGAACCTCTGCTAGAAAGCATGAAGAGAAGGTTGCTAAGGAGAACTCCCCACAGGAAAGTCTTGCATTCAAGAGAGGAAGAAGACGGAGTACACCAACCATCCAAGTTCAAGGTCAGTTCCTTCTATTTTTTATTTTAATTTTACGTGGGGGTGGGGGATATTATGACACTGATCTCATGAAACTGTTATTTGATTCGATTGGTTTATTTCATATAAACGAAGTATTAGCTGTTCGGTGATACTATTCTTTTTTGCCTTGTAGATTCCGTTGGTGTACCTGGATCGAAATCGGCAAATTCTAACTCCGCATTGCAAGTTAAGATTGTGTGTGAAGCACCCAGCAATGAGTTTGATGACCAACCACTTTCAAAGTGGATTGAGGGGATGCACAATCCATCCGCAGTTGATAGCTCAAGTAAATTGCAATCTTTCCTGCCTTCCTAGTTTTCAGTGTGAAATTACCAAATTTACCCTTTAAAAAAATTTAGCCTTTTTATCAATTGAAAAAAACCCCAGTAGCTGAGGTTTTTGTAATTAGTTGCGATTAACCCTTTACGACTGTGGCCTGATAATACTCTGCAGAACCTTCTGCTGTGGGGCAATCCATAGAAAACGGGGAGAAGCAGAGAGACGGTGCCATTGACAAACACCAAGAAAGTGAAACTCCAAGTCTCGCGTTGATGGATACATGCTCAGCAGTGCCATTGGAGCAGCCAAGCTTACCTTTCGTGAAGAACAACCTACTCTGGAAGACGATCGAACAAACAATGGACGTTTTCCAAAGGATGCCACAGAACCCACATTTCCTGCCTCTGCAAAACGTCAAAGAATGCTTGCGCGAAGGCTTTGCTATCGGCCACATGGTCACCTTCTCCAGCGTGGTCGAAAAAACTTGCAATCTACGGATCGACACTCCTCAGAGCGTCATGGACGATCTTCTAGAAACACTCGCTGCTTTGGAGACGCACGGGTTTAATGTCGGGCCAATAGAGGACCGTGTGGTCGAGCTGATTGCGTTGAGAGAGAAAGAGGCGAAGCTCGTGGACGATGCCGATGGGCTTAGGAGCCAACAGATAGAGCATGAACGCGAGATCGATAAGATCGAGGATGAGATAGAGGGGATCACCGAGGAGATCCGTAAGTTGCAGGAGAAGCTCTCGGTCGCTGAGTCAGCTAAAAGTAAAGAGAAGGCCGAGATTGCGGGTTTGGATGCTATGTTGAAGGAGACTCAAGACGGGATTGAGAATGTGAGGCGTGAGTTTGAAGATATAGTTTCTACGCCCCCGTTGTGATTGTTGGTAGGGTCTGGGAATATTGTAATGTTCTTGGATCGTATGTAGTGAACTTTTCCGACCGTTCTTTTGCGCGTTTGTAGGTGTTGACTTTTTCATGTCTGTGGTTTAGTCCAGTGATAACTGTTGTGTTTTCTGTATATTGTAAGCGAATGTTAGGTTCTGAACCTAATTTGTCTTTTATCACTGTAGTAGGATCTTTTTGGTCCATCTGGCTCTTTTGCTGGAATGACTTATCGGTATGGTGGTAACATTTTGAATTAAAATCTGGCTGAACTGAATAAATTAGGAGTGTCTTATATTTGCATTGACTTAATTCACAAATTTAACTCCAGTTTCAAATCTAGTCTAAGATCGCTGCGCGAATTTGAAATGCTAGTTAATATTTTCTAAGTTAACAGCGGGGTTTATTAGTAGTTAATTAAGTTGTTGGTCATAATTGTAATGATTAGGGGCTATGGTCAACGACTGATTATATAATCAATTCAAATAGATAGCCGGCCACCTGATGATGATGCGTATGTCGTAAGCTAAGACCTAAATCCCCATTTCAAAATTGAAATTCCTGCTCTCTCTCCTCCCTATATTCTCTCTCAATGCAGATGATGGCCAAAACTGGAAATTCCTCAGAAAACCCCTTCAAAAAAGGCGCGCAAGTGGAGGTGAGCTTCGAGGACGAAGGGTTCCGCGGCTCCTGGTACACCGCCACCGTCCTCCGTCCGCCGCCGAAGAAGGCCTCGCGAAAGCCCCGCATCCTCCTCCAATTCGACACCCTAACCGACGCCGACGAGGAGGAGCGCGCCGCCGAGCCCCTCCGCGAGAACGTCGACCTCATCCTCGTCCGCCCCATCCCCCCGCGCGAGTCGCGGCGGCGCTTCCGCGTCAACGACGACGTCGACGCCTTCCACAACGACGGCTGGTGGGAGGGCGTCGTCATCGCCGTCCTCGACGGTGGCGATCGCTACTCCGTCTTCTTCCGGTCGTCGCGCGAGCAGATTGATTTCCCGGAGTCCCAGCTTCGCCTCCACCGCGAGTGGGTTCATGGAAAGTGGGTCCCCCCTTTGGAGGATGATGTAAAGGATGACGATGCTCGCGATCCGCTACAACAGCCACCGTCAAAAAAAATCCGCCTACCTGATAAAACCTAGGTTTGCATTCCTCCTCTCCTCTCACAATGAAACAGATCCGTTTGATACTCTGTAAATTCTTGTGATCTTTGCATGCATTCATCGTGTCGCCTCTGCTAGTTGATTCATTAAATTGTGTATTTGTTCTGCTTTTTTGATATATTTCAGGAATTCAATTGATTTTGTGACGGTTTAGTAGTATTGCTTAATATTTCATCTAGTTTCTTATTTTTTAATCTTATCTTTGGTGTGTGTGTGTTTAAGTCTTTGTTGAATTAAATTATGTATAAAATTAATTGCATATGATTTGTTTGAACGCTAAGTGCTATTTTTTCCCCCATACAATGGGGATTGAAATATTTGACATTATGTGAGTAAAAAGTGTTCTCAATCAGCATTAAATTTATATACCTATATGTTCCCATAACATTTAATGACTTTGTCTCTTATTTTTGGTTTCAAATATTTTCACCAACACTTTCAGAGTTCCCTAACTTTTATTTCTTGATAAATTTTTTTTTTAAAGAATCTCAATAATATATATTATTCTTGTCTTTCAGATACTCTCCACGAAACATCTCTGCTGTTTCTCTGATAACAAATTGATAACAAGGTTTCCTGGTTTGTGTTCAATGACGTGTTGTGCATCATCCGCTTCATTTGTTTACAATGTAAAGATACAATGCCGAAGATTAATATGATTTTTGAGGATTTTGACTTCTATGTGATATAACTATCTGGTGATACTTTGGTTGATTTCTGAGGACGTTCTTTGTTGCTTGGTAGTATTTGAGTACTGTAGCTCAATTTCTAACAGCTTCTAGCAACTTTTTTAATTTGTCCGGGAAGTTACTTAGAAAACCTTACAAATGTTTCTCGTCAGAAATCAAGAATCATCTTTTTTGTTGAGTTTGCAAACAAACCCATGACCGATGATCTCACATTTTATCGATTTATCATTTATATTAGAGTCCGGCGGATAAATGACTCTTCATCTTGGCAACATTTTTTTTTTTTAGCCCTTTTCTGAAATAACATGGTTTTAGCCCTTCTTCTGGGTTCAATTGTCCATTTTGCACTTACTTTCATTTATGGGGAACCAAGTCCGAGAGGACGAAGCAATTCACTTGTAAATCTCCTATTGAAGAGTTATAATTGCTTTGTGGTCCCCCATGGAGAGTACATATCTCGGCGTGGAGACCATCTCGACGCTGGGAAGTGTACCGTTTTTTTTCCCCCCCTTAAAACCCAAGTAACTCACCGCATATGCAATAGTCAATAAGGTGTAAGGTGCATGACTGTCAAATTTTGGTAAAAAATGCACTATAAACCAATGTTGTAAAATTGGGCCTTGGCGGCGCTAGGCGGGCATAAACTGATCCGATTTTGCCCAAATCGCCTAAATAAATTGGCTAGGCGCTTAAAAAAAACCCGGATTTTTAGGCGTCACCTAGGCGCTAGTTCGGCGCCCGACTAGCGCCTAGCGATTTTTACAACCTTAACATGTTTTTTTGTCCCCCGTTCAAGACCCGGGTAATATTTTTTTTTTTTGCCAAGGTGAATGGCCAAAAATCTTGGATATTAATATCTTATACTAGGAGTGACTATTGTAACAAAACAATTTATATTGACAAGGAGTGGCTACATGTCCAATTTGTCAAGTATTCACGCATATTATAAACCGTAAACACGTTTATTATATAAAATGAATATTAAGATTTATCATAAGCACTGTTCTACAAATATCCGTCTAATTCCGATTAGTTGCCCCTACACGCTAAGTCCCCCGATGATTGCCTACATTCTTCTCATCCAGAGTTACACTCCAATCTGCAGTGTAACACTCCAATCTAACGCCTTTTAGAACATTGATTAGAAGTTTGAACTATTATTTTTTAGGTAGTATTGTATAGCCTCGGAGTAACAGAACCACCACGATGAAATGATATGTATTTTGTACGACTGAGCCAAGAATTTCAAATTATGTTTACAAAAAAAAGTAAGAAAATTGGTTACTAGTAGATATCAATGATCTATTTAGATTAGATGCCATCATAGAAAGGGATGGCCATCATGGTCCACTGTTCCCTTCCAATCCTTAAAAACTTTTTCAGAGATCAAATTCGCCATGACTGGTAAAAAATGGAGCTACACGTGAAGATACTATTTTCCGATGATGTTGGTCGATCCTCTTTTTGAAGTGCAATATTTCGAATGCATGTGGTTATATTGCCTTATCAAATGAATTTTCCCCTGTCACGTGCTTGCGAAGTTAAATTAAATAAGAGGGCAGGCTCAATTTATTGTGTGCACCTAACTTTCTTTGAATAACGTTAGATAAGAGCTTTAAAATGTTTATGTATTAGTGTTGTCATGGTTGGAATGGGGACTCAACGTATTGCCAATTTCATGCAACTATAAATTTATTTTGATGTGTTCTTATCTCAGTGGTTGCTATTTTTGTGGGTGTTTGCTGTGAGGGTCCGGTCCATTAGGTTGTCGATGAACGAGGACACCGTTGAGCTTTTACTGTCACGTTTCTGTCATGATTTAATTTCGTGCTTTTTTTATTTTTTATTTTTTATTTTTTATTTTTTTACCAATGATAATACATTAGTAGTACTTTTGGCTCGTGGAGCCTGAAGTACTGTACATCCAAGCCCGCGTTCACGGCGATCCAATTAGGGTTGTGGAGCCGAAATTTTTATTTTAGGGAGTTCTTGTTATAAATAGTCTGGTTGTGTAATTGTAACCCTATTTCAAAAATTATTATAGTACAAGCTTCTGATTTGGCAACGCCCCAGACGTAGTCAGAATCTCTCTCTGACGAATTGGGTAAACAATTTCTCGTTTCGTTTGATTGCTTTTATTTTTCATCATATTACTTCTATTCCTAACAAGTACAACATAAATTTGCACAAATTAAAGGCGTGAGAGTTTTATTTTCGCACACATCAAAAAATCTATCTAAATATATGTTTCAAATTAATTATATAGAGTGGATTGTGCCAAATTGCCAATGTGAATAATAGGACAAATTTAGCAATGTAACATCAATTGCAACACTTGGGAAATTTGGGTGTATGAAGCTCTCACTGTCTCACACCCACCCACTTAGAAAATTGGGCAAGGGCGGTGCTGGTTGTTTACTTGTTATCCGTTAGGTGAGGTTGAGTTATTGTAATCAGATAGTGTTATTATCTTTTCTAGTACACAAGATTCACATTTTCGAGCGCGCGATAGCTCCTTGTTTCTCGATCATGAAAAATACAGTTTTTTGAAAAATGAAAAATCTGATATTAAAAGATAGCATACCCTAGTAAAGACTCCGAACCAACTAGAATACCAATCAATGTAAATAAGAAATGACAACTCAAGCAAAAATACGGGTAAGAAAATTAATAAACTCAAATAACAGTTAATCCACATAAAGAGTTGGTCTTCTCTTATTAACTCTTTTCGGGCGACCTTCAGCGACTGCCCCTACGTGGTTTGGTTGAGTAGCTTCATCACCACCACCACCTTCAACTTCCATAGCGCAAGTAGCAGAACCCTTGATCGTACCATCGAGGCAGGGCAGAGTAATAATTCGAACTCGAGACATTTGATCACAAGAATTGAAAATGTGATTTGGTCATACTCCATTATAGATATGTAGCATTAGTTTAGCCGTATTGCCTTAATGACAATTATTATGCAAGTTATTGATACAAGTTATTATTCCATCACGGGTGGTCCATGCTGAATTTCCCCTCAGTGGCTGGTAACAACAGTGAAGATAAAAGGTTTGTAGATGTAGTAGCCCATTTAATATGGCTTGCATTTTCAAATTATTCATATTCATATAAATATCATCTGATTTTTAGGTTTTTGCTTAAGGAACAAGATTTTGTTAGAGAACAAAAGAAAATTGTTGTATTTTGTTCTGACCATTGTTAACTGATGGAATAAATTGTTCCCAAGAACTGAACGGCAAAAATATTTTTGTTCCCTGAAATAGAAATAGACAAAAATAAAATCTTGTGCTTGTGACAGGTAGGTTATGGTTCACGATGAGAACAAAGTTTTGCTATCAACTTCCGGGACCGGACCGGGGCCAGAAAAATCTCGGTCTGGGTCCTCCCAAATTTTATAAACAGAAAATGGAATATGTGTATCAATTTGAAATTAATATAACCTAAAATTAGATTCAATCCAAACGAGGAGACACCTAATTCAAAACTTTATTAACTTATAGAAACATTTTAAAACTCGAATCCTGAAAAAAAAAATGCAAAACTATTAAGTATTTAACGATAGTGAGCTTTTGTACGTAAAAATACAAAAGGTTAGTTACAAATAATCCTATGGAGGTTTGTTACTGTTTTGACTTGACGAAATTTAATAATATCATCAAACATTTACAAATAGTTTCGACCTTTGAAGAGGGATCATTTGTAATATTTGAAAAAAATGAGAATGTTACAGTAAAATACTTGATGTGCCAAACAAATTTCGTCGATTCAATAATTGTTGGCCTTGTTTGGTAATTAGCAGATAGCTGATTATATTAGTTGATCTGACTACCTGATTATATTATCTATTTGCATAGACGTGTTTAGATAATTATTTAAATGTATAAAATGACCAATAAATACATGAACTTAATTTATTATTTAGTTTTTTTTATAATAATATAAATTTATACGATGAGTTAATTGAAATATTAGAAAAATATATACAATAAATAATATATATATATATATATATATATATATATATATATATATATATATATATATATATATATATATATATATAATTCAAGATTTCATAATTATCAAATATACAAATTCTTTGAGTTGCTAATACCACATATAAAAGTTGGGAGTGAATCAATTTAATTGAGATGGAAGAAGAAAAAAATCGAGTAAGATAGACGAAGGAAGAGTTTTATTATTTTTTAAGTTGAATTGGAGATGAGAGGCGTGAAATATTTATGTGGTAGGTTAACTTAAGTATTAATTGACAATTTATTAGGTGCACCCTGTTTTACGTGATGATATATGATAGTTATACGTGATGATATGTGTCAGTTATATGTGGTGATATATGATAGAAATTTAGAATTTTGAGTTTAATATTCAATTTCAGGGTTTAACTTTTCATTTTAAGGATTAATTTTCCATTTTTAGGGTTTAATTTTTTGTTTTAGGTTTATTTTTTTAATTTTAGGATTTTAAATTTTAAATTTAGAATTTTAATTATTTGTGATGATATGTATCAGTTATATGTGATGATATGTACCAGTTATATGTGATGATATGTACCAGTTATATGTGATGATATATATCAGTTATATACGATGATAAATTAAATTACGGGGCGCACTTTACAAGTTGCACATGGGTCCATGGTATACACACTCGTATTAATTCTAGGGGATAAATGTGTTATTTAACCATATTCTTCAATCTCTACCCAAAACGCTGTTAAAAGGAGTTTTTTAGACCCAAAAACTAATTAAATCTTCTATTTACCAAACATATCGATTTGAGGATTTGACTGGTCAACCCTCACAAATGAGTCAAATCCTCTAATTTTGTCCCAAATCGCTAATTACCAAATAAGGCCGTTGTGTAAACATATGAGACGGAATAAAATCTCAAGTTTATTTATTTATTTATTTGTTTTAGGCTAAATTGCAAAAGTCAATTATGGGGTGTTAGCAACTCAATACCTCTCATTGTTTATTTATGTCGACAATACCCACAAAGTTTAATCCCAATTTCACCGGAGAAGAAAAAGTTTGTCTAAAGCTAATGACTTGGACCAATTTTGACTTTTTTAGAAGTCGGTCAATGCTGATGAGTCAAAAAATAAAATAAATAAATGGGAAATTACTTTGAATAAATAAATAAATTTTTATTTTCAATTGTGACCAAATATTTGAAAATCCCGGGGATCATATTGCAATTTAGCCCTTTTCAGAAAAAAAAAATAGCCCAAAGTTTGGGATTATTTTGTAATTACCCCTATCACCTAAGAATGTTTTTGCCAGCAAGATAAGAGTTGGGCGTGCTATTTCATAGGGGCTTTGTTTAGTTTAGTTTAGTTTTGATTTGAAGTTGAAGTGATGATTCAAAAGTAAAAAGTAGTAGTGGCAGGCAAGAGGCAACTCTGCATTGAATGGCAAATTTGTACCAAAAAGCTATTTCCAACTACCAGTGTGCATCCTATTTATTTTCCACCTTGCCTTTGTTTAATGGCTATTCACTGCTCTGTATTATTATATTAAACCCCTTCTTGCTTTGCCCTCAACCAGCTTCTTTCTTCAACATATTATTAATTTTATTATTATTAGGTTAGCTACCTTATATCCCCCGAACCAGCAAGATTGGATTTTTTTCTGATTGTTTTTCAGGTTTCATTTTTCTCTTATTATTATTATTATTATTATTTTTTCTTGATATTCTAAGTCTCTGCCTGGTCTTACGTAGTGTGGAAGATGATGACAAAGAATAATTATTATTTTTTTCATTTTTATTTTATTTTAAACAAAATAAAATATTTAATTAATTATTTATTTATTTCTTGCTTACTTCTTGACTCTGTGATTCTGCATGTAAGTCGGTTTTCTTTGTCAAAATTGACCTTGTCTACACTGATAAAATTAATCGAGACAGCGTAAACAACACTCGCTCATTCAGACATATAATCAAACACTTTGACTTGAAAGCTTCAACGCAAAAGAATTAGTATATTATTGTGCAGGACTTTGTGTTTGCCCGTTTTGTTTAAAAAACTAATAAATTAGAGGTTTTTGGATCAAGGGTATTTATGAAACACTGTAAGAAAAGTATAAGTCTCCTAGTTAAGCCCAGCCCGCATTTATGGTGGTGGGTCAGCAGTGACTCTGTATTTTGTTTTTTTGCAAAACAGATTTATCAATTTGCTAAAAAACAATTAATTTAATTCTTGCTTATTTGCATCAAGCTTTCTTGTTTAGTAGTATAAATATAAACCTTCTATATAGTTTTGTTTTTGAGGAAATTTGATTCTGCAGAGAAAATGAAGAAATTTGCTGTTAAGGTAGAAGAAGGAAAGGAAGGTCGAGATGGTCAACCGTCCGTGGGCCCCGTTTATCGGAACCCACTGGCCGAACATGAGTATCCGCCCGTCGATCCTAAAATGTCCACTGCTTGGGAAATTTTCAGGTGATTTTTTTATTTGTTTTTTGCATTTAATGGTTATGTTTTGAGTGTTTGTGTTTTAATTCATTTTTGCAGAGAATCAGTACAAAAACATTCTGGGAATAGGATGCTGGGGTGGCGTGAGTTGGTTAATGGGAAGGTATGTATATATAAAGTAAAGTATAATTTTGTTTATTATTATTATTATTTTAATTTCTGGATAATTCTTGTTTTTGCATGTTAGGGTGGCTAAGTTTTTAACTTTCTGGTTATAATTTATCAGTGGGGACCTTATGTTTGGAAAACTTACAAGGAAGTGTACGAAGAGACTCTACATGCCGGTTCGGCTTTGCGAAAACACGGTTTTGAACCTGTAAGGAAAATGCGTTTACGGCGTTCAAATTTATTTTTTTATTTATCGATAAATTTATGTGTATATACCGACATGTGTAATGGATTAATTCATCGATTGTCTTATAGGGTGCTCGAGTTGGGATTTATGGATCAAATTGTCCTCAGTGGATTGTGGCAATGGAGGTTAGTTTATGTTTATGGTTCTTTTTAAAAAATGAAAAATAAAATTTCCTTCTGTTTTCCCCTTTGTATACTACTTGAATTATTAATGTGAATTGTATTTAATATTTTTTTCAGGCTTGCAATGCTCACAGCCTTATTTGTGTTCCTCTATATGATACCCTTGGTAATTATCGAGTCTTATTTTGAATTAACTTGACATTCATGGATTATATTCTTTTCATATGTTTTTTTTTTTTTTAAATTGATTTCTTTGGTTTTGTTGCAGAGTATTTAATTTTACTCTAGTCAGTAAAAAAATAAAAAATAAAAAATTAGTCCAAATAAGAAAAGCAAATTTAGTTAAATTGTTTTCATTAAAAAATAGTTTCTTGTGGATTTATGACATTTTGGGGACAATCTAAAAATTTACCATGTTTGATCTGAATAAGAAGTTTATGAGTAATTAGATAAATTTTGAGCTGTAACTTCCTGAAATAAATTTACCCGAATGTTTTATTTATTTATTTTAACAGGACCAGGAGCTGTTAATTACATATTAGATCATGCTGAGATTGATGTTGTTTTCGTTCAAGATAAAAAAGTGAAAGAGGTGAGCATCACAAACTTATTCTTTTTTTATATTTATTTCTTATCAGCATTCAAATTCTAAAAATATATAAAAAAAATTTAAATTTATTGCAGCTTTTGAATCCCGAATGCTCTCACGCTCAGAGGCTAAAACGTAAGTGTGAATCAGAATTAATTTTATCTGTTGAGAAAACAAATTTTTTTTTTTTTTACTGAGTGCTTTTGGTAATTATAGTGATCGTTTGCTTCACTTCGATAACGGAGGAACAACAAGATAAGGCTGCCACTATTGGCATTCAAAAGACGTGCTCGTGGAAAGAGTTTCTTAATATGGCAAGTGTTATTTCGGATAATTAAACATTGCTTCAATATATTATGTTTGTTTCGGAGCATAATTAATCATCCTTGTCTCAGGGACGAGAAAACCCGTGTGAAATTTCACCGCCGAAAGCATCTAACATCGGTACAATCATGTATACAAGTGGTACAAGCGGCGATCCTAAAGGCGTCATTTTGACCCATGAAAATATTTCGACAAACATAAGAGGCCTCGACATTTTCATGGAGCAATTCGAAGACAAGGTAAGTTCAATTCCTAATACAGTCTGATATTTTCCAACACTTATTTTTTATTTTTGACTAATTATTGGGACACTTGATAGATGACGGTGGATGATGTGTACATATCATTCTTACCACTAGCTCACATTCTTGATCGTATGATTGAAGAATATTTCTTTCACAAGGGTGCTTCTGTTGGCTACTATCATGGGGTAAGTTATTACAAATCCTTTATTTTTTATTTTATTTTTAAATAATAATGATATATTAAGCAAAACATGGTCAATATGGTTCAATAGTTTCTAGAACAAAACCGATCATAATATATTTTCCTTTTTCTTTAATTAATTTATTAATTAGTAGTATTATTGATGTCTGATTATCTTATTTTGCTGATTGAAGGATATAAATGAACTACGGGACGATTTGTTCGAGCTAAAGCCGACGTTTTTGGCCGGGGTTCCTAGAGTATTCGAACGAATTCACGAAGGCACGAAACAATTTTGTGTTTTTTAATCAATTGTCGTTGCATGCATTTCGCATGTGGTTTTCACCAATATGGCCGGTGATGTTTAACATCTGTGTTTTTATCTGTCATCCTCCAGGAGTACTAAAAGCTGTTGAAGAACTAAATTGGAGGAGGAGAAGAATTTTCAGCATGCTTTACAAATAGTAATAATATTAACTTTTATTCACACAAGTAAAAATTGAGGAAAAAAAAAAAAACATGAAATGATGCTAATATCGTTGCGTCTTATGAATGCAGCAAGCTTTACTGGATGAATAAAGGGTACAAACAGAAAGACGCATCGCCTCTGGCAGATCTACTTGCTTTCGGGAAGGTTATTTTTGTCATTAGTCCTCAGATTTACTGTTTAAATTGATTACATTTGTACTAAAAAAAATCATTATGGCTTTGGCCCAAAATTAAAAACTGTCCAAAAATTGCGCCTAAAATAATAATAATTGTTAGTATTATCAATTTTTTTCATATTATTATTATTATTATATTATTATTATTTTTCCTTGTGTAAAATTAAAGAAATTAATCATCTTGATTTTTGCTAGACTTATTTTGGCAAAGAAGTGAAAAATATCATTACTATATGTTTTTGTTGTGTAGATCAAGAACAGGTTAGGCGGCCGAATACGTCTGATAGTCTCTGGTGGTGCAGCATTAAGCAGTGAGGTCGAAGAGTTTCTACGGGTTACTTCATGTGCTTTTGTTGTACAAGGCTATGGTAAATAGTTATTATTTAAAAAAGAAAAAAAAACACATCATTTTCATTGTTTTTAAAAAAAGGTAAATTCCGATTCTGCTTGGTTTGACTTTTTTCACACAAATAAAGCACTTTTACATGCTTATTCAACTTTTAGCTTTCATTCGCGAATCACTTATGACATTTCATTCTTACTCAAAAGTGATTTATTGTGAAGGATTGACAGAGAGTTGTGGTTTGTCGACAATTGGCTTTCCGGATGAGATGGGCTTGATCGGAACAGTCGGTTCCTCATTTGTTTACTCTGAGATCCGTTTAGAGGAAGTTGCGGACATGGGCTATGATCCGCTGGGCGACCCTCCACGTGGCGAAATATGCTTTCGAGCAAAAAACACCGTTTGCGGGGTACTATAAGAACCCGGAATTGACTGAGGAGGTCGTTAAAGATGGATGGTTTCACACAAGGTTATAGTCGTTTTATATATTTATATTCTACATTAATACGAATGGGTTGATTACAAGAACTATCATTGAGGTTTAACATAATTACGAAATGATCCGAGTTATCTTTCAAAATTACAAATACCCCCTCAACAATTTTTTTAAAAAAAAAATTGCACTTCCAAAAGGGTGTATTTATAGGTTACAAAAAAGTATAATTACAAAAAGCACCATAATGAGGTTTGACAAAAAAAATTCCCCAAAAAAAGGGAAAAAAATTCAAGATTACAAAAATACCCCTGAGGTTTGATTCAATGTTAAAATTAATAGTGATATTTTTAAAAATGTGAAGGGGGTTTCGAAAAAGGTTTTTTTTTCTTATGAAGGGGTAAATGTAAGACATAATACAATTTTAGGGGTATTTTTGCTATTTTGAAAAGTTACCTTTTTTTTTTTTAATTAGGTGAAACCTCAATGGTACTTTCTGTAATTACTACCCCCCACCCCCCAAAAAAACAAAAACAAAAAAAACACTAAAGGAGGTCTCTCTAATACTTGCAGATTGCGACATTTATAATTTTGAAAAATAACTGGGTGTTTTTGGTAATTAGGCTAAACCTCGGGGGTGATGTTTTAATCATATATCCCTCAAAGTATTCTAATATTTTCTTAAAAACCATCACTATATATCTGCAGGTGACATAGGAGAGATGCTACCTAATGGTGTCGTAAAAATCATAGATCGTAAAAAGAATCTCATCAAACTGACTCAGGGAGAGTACGTTGCTGTTGAGTATCTGGAGAAAGTTTACACTATTACCCCTATTGTCGAAGATGTAAGCATATCACTTAAAAGTTCAATTTCAGTATATAATATTCAAAAAGTTGGCCATTTTTTTCTTATATAAGCTGCAATTTTCCTGATGTCGTTTCTTTTAGATATGGGTATATGGAGACACCTTCAAGTCGATGCTCGTCTCGGTTGTGGTACCGAACGAAGAGAACACTTTAAAATGGGCCAAGCAAAATGGCCACAAAGGGTCTTTTTCGGATTTATGCTCACTTGACCAGCTCAAAGATCATATTCTCATCGAGCTCAAGTCTACAGCTGAGAGAAACAAGGTTAGTTATGTCAAGAAAATCTTAACAAATGTATCTACTCTACAAAGTGTTCCCTATTGAGGGTGCAAGTTGTAACCTCAAGTCTAGGGGTATATTTGTAATTTCGTAAGGTATCTTGAGTTTTTTGAAATTAAAGCTAAAACTCAAGGGTAGTTTCTGTAATTATCCCTGTAAATTATTTTCAAATATAGATTTCAAGAAATTTAAACATTTTCCAGGGTCACACATACCGTTCATTTATTTATTTATATTTATTTTATTTTCGTTTGCTGAAACCAGCTGAGAGGATTTGAGCACATAAAAGGTGTAATTGTGGAGC
This sequence comes from Phtheirospermum japonicum, assembly GCA_014905375.1. Taxonomy (NCBI): domain Eukaryota; kingdom Viridiplantae; phylum Streptophyta; class Magnoliopsida; order Lamiales; family Orobanchaceae; genus Phtheirospermum; species Phtheirospermum japonicum. The sequence continues at coordinate 303,320 of BMAC01000320.1, read as the reverse complement.
CTAAGCTGTTTGAGTTGTCTGAAAAAGAACTGGTGACCGCAACACTGAAGAAGAGACGAGACAGATTGTTGAAGCAGTATAAGGTATAAATAAATAAATAAATAAATTATGATCTAAGTAATATTTTTGCTAGTTAGGCCGTCTCACCCGTCTGATGGATCGTTATGCAGGTGGAAATCGACGGCCTCTATCAAAAGCTAACCAAACCCAAGTCATAGTTAATTAGAGAAGCATGAATGCATGCAGCAGAAATTCATATATATGCATTGAGTAGCAGCAGTACAATATTAATTGGGCTGTCCCTCTGGAAAAAGCAAATATGAAAAAATAATTTCCATTTTGCAAATGGACGTGTGTGTGTGTGTGTTATGTGATAATTGAGTGTGTGTTTTTTTTGTTTTTTTTGTGGGCAGTTCAATGCATTTTTTCTGTTTATTTATTGTGCTCAAAAGATTGAATTTTTACTGTTAGTTGTGGACAGGCAATTTATTATTATTATTATTATTATTATTATTATTATTATTATTATTATTATTATTATTACTGTCGGTATTGTTGTTGTTTAAGGGCATACATATGAACCAAAAGAAAGCTGACTAGTTTTCTGGAATGGGAAATTGTTATCATGGAAAGCAAATTAATACAAAACATTGAAACTGGCAATGAAATAAAAAATAAAACTCTGAAATTCTAATATATTGACTTCAATATCTTCTCGAACATTTTGAAATAAGGTGGAAAGATGGCTATAATTTACATTCTTGTAGTTAACGTATGTTTTGTAATAACGGAATTTTTGCTTATAACTTATTTAGAAAGTTTATAAATTCATTGTAATTAAATAAGTAATGTTTGTTTGGATTGATTTTTTTGAAAAGTTGTATCTTATCAATTACAAGTTTTTCAAATAAAATCACTGAGTTTTGATTATTTTTATTTAATTTTCAATCTTTTTTTTCCCGGATATTAAACAATTATGGTCATTGAGTATTTTTTCTTATCGCATTATTACTTATTTTATTTTTCTTACGATTTGAAATTATTTTAATATTATGCAATTATTAAAATTATCATATGAGTCTTTTCAACGGGAGAATGAAAATAATAATAATAATTAAATTTACAATATTAACATTTTTTCAATAAATAAAATGTTAACAAACTTTGTTAACATGCACCTTTCATGTAATTTTATCATTTTAATTAGCTGATCAACTGAATTCGTCGAATTTTAGTTATCAGCTAATTTATCACATATCATTCAACTTTTCACCTAATTCATATATCTAATTAAAATTGAAAAGGCGCATTGCGTATATATCTAATTCATATTTCACTCATTGTTCTAGGATTCGAAAAATCGGATGGATGTTTCGAATACCAAACACTTGTATATTTTAAAACTCAAAAATAAAATATTTAATCAACAATTTCTTATACTTAACACCTATCACATACTATCATATTAACATATATAATTCAATAAAATATTATAATACAACATTATTCAGTTTTTTGACATGATTTGATATCAAAATATAACATTTAAAAAATTCTTGTCTCAAAATTTTGAAATACCACAAAATCATGAATTTAAGAATTTATAATTCCAATAAATTTTAGTTCAAACATGCCCCTAAATTACGACCGTAAATATATGATATTTTTTTTCGTTAATTGTCCGAAGTCAACGCAAATATATATAAAGACACATAATCATTTCAAACAACACTTTGGCCTCTCAAATGCGCCTACCATCCTCTGTGGCCCCACTCTTTCGCTCTTCTCCGCTTTGCCTTTACACCATTTCCACTCTCGAACTAAACCAAAAGATCAACGACTGCGTGCGCGCCGGAAACGTCATCCACGCCCGCAAGCTGTTCGACGATTATCCCCACTCCCGAAACGCCGTCTCATGGAACTCCTTAATCAACGGCTACGTCAAAACCCGCCAAATTCCCGAAGCCCAGAAGCTGTTCGACGAAATGCCCCACAGAAACGTCGTTTCTTGGAACACCATGCTCTCCGGCTTTCGCGACGCGCAAAACCCACAAAAATCTCACCATTATTTCCTGGAAATGATGCGACATGGCTCGAGGCCCGAAGAGCTCACTTTCGCCGTGCTCATGAGCTCATTTTTGAACACTGAGTTCGAAATTCTAATCCCGCAGTTGCATGGCCTCGTGACCCGTTTTGGTCTTAATCTCAATATATACCTAGGATCCGCCTTAATGAGGGGATACATCGGTTTGAACGACCGTTATGCTTTTCGTAGAGTGTTCGACGAGATCTTGGTCAAAGACATAGTGCCCTTTAACGTTTTAATCTTGGGCTTCATGGAGTTCGGAATGGTAACTGAAGCTAAACGGGCTTTCGATTCGATGCCCAAAAGAAATTCCTTTTCTTGGAGCATAATGATTAACGGGTTTATGAAAAATAAAATGGTTAATCAAGCGAGGTCGATTTTCGACGAGCTGAGCGAAAAGGACGTGGTTTCTTGGACGGCTATGATGAGAGGATACGTGCGTTGCGAAAAATATATCGAGGCTCTGAACATGTTTCTTCAGATGATGAGCTCGGGAGTTACACGTCCCAATCACTACACGTTCTCGAGCGTTCTGGATGCGTGCACGGGCTGCTCGTCTCTCGTCACGGGCAGTCAGATCCACGCGTGCATCGTTAAATTCAACGTCCCCCTCGACGTGATCCTCGCCACCTCGCTTGTCGACATGTACGGTAAATGTGGTGACATAAACACGTCTTTTCGCGTATTTCAATCCATGCCGGTGAAAAACTTGGTGTCGTGGAACTCGATTATCGGAGGGTTCGCGAGGCACGGGCTCGCGGTTCGGGCTTTGGAGGAGTTTGAGAAGATGGTGGGAAGCGGCGTGAGGCCCGACGAGATCACGTTTATTAACGTCCTGTCGGCATGCGTGCATGGCGGGATGGTGAAAGAAGGGGAGGAGATTTTTAACTCCATGGTAAAAAAGTATGGGGTGGGATTGGAGATGGAGCATTACTCGTGCATGGTGGATTTGTACGGTAGGGCGGGTAGGTTGGAGAAGGCGGAGGAGTTGATTAAAGGGATGCCGTTTGAGCCGGACGTGGTTGTGTGGGGGGCGTTGCTCGGGGCTTGTGGGGTGCATTCGTGTGTGGAGATGGGTGAGAGTGCGGCGAGCCGGGTGCGCGAATTGGAAAACGGGCACCCAGCGGTGTATGCGGTGTTGTCGAGGGTGTATGGAGAGAATGGGGTACGGAGTGGGGCGGTCGACATGGATGAGATGATGAAGAAATGGCGGGAAAGGAAGCAGAAGGCGGGGAGTTGGGTCGAATCGAGTTGTGGTGTGGTTTGAAATGGATTATTACTGATTTAGTTTTAGCGAGATAACGAAAAAAAAATTGTTATTTTTTTTTTTTTTTTAAATTATGAATAAATACCCCTGAGGTTTGTGTTTGTCTTATAAATTAGTTTCCATGAATGTGTAGTTTGTGAAAATAATGCACATGTTGATGGGGTATTTGTAATTTTGATAATTGGGTTTCGTTGGAATTAGGTTGAGATATGATACTTGAACTTAGTATTTGTAATTATTCCATGATTTAAATTTTGTCAATTTGTGGTTTATTGAATGGGCTGATGGATTGCATTTACTATTATCCTGAATGGTCCAAACCCGTTATTTTTCGCTCCAGACTGAAATTGGACCCTTTTTTATATTTTTTATTCATTTGTCACTAAAAAAAAAATATTGTTAGTTGTTTATATTGTCCATATAAATTAAGAGAATGAGTTGTTTGTAATTTTATAATATAGTGTAATTGATTATTTAATTAAAAAATCTTTCCTATTACTATATAAATTTACGGTACTGTTGTTTATAATTATATTATAACATTAATAGCAATACTAAAAAATATGTTTGCTACCATTTACTATTAGATCATATTAATTTGAAGTCTTCCATAATTTTTAAAATCAAATTACATGAACTAGTTTGTTAAAAAAAAAATACAAAAAAATAATCAAAAAACCGGTCCAAACCAGTTCTGACCGGACCAGACTGCAATTGGACCGGAATTTCCGGTCCCAATCCGATCCGGTCTCCGGTTCAAGGGTTTCCAAAATTCCGGTCTACCGAACCGGATTGTGACCGTAAATTCCAGTCCGGTCTAGACCAGTTGCACACCCCTATATAAAACCATTAATTAGGGTACATGAGCTAAAAGGAAGAAAAAGGCGAACCGGAAATCAGAAAGGGGCAAAACCTAGAGTAAAACCCGAGCGGGAAAGGTAAAATCAAACATGAAGATGCAAAAAGATGAGCGTTTGATTGTTCGATCGATCGAATATTATTTATAAATGAAAAATTAATGATATAACATGAGCTAGTTTTTGAATTTTTTTTTGACTCGATGGCTGCATATTCCCTTTCTCTAAAAACAAACTCGATGAGATTACTCTATGATTCCAGATTAACCTGTGTCGTCATAGCCCAACCTCGATTCAGCTCTCAAATCTCAATGATTTCTTTCTTTCTTCTCTTTTTTTAGGCCAGGTTTTGTGTGTAAGTTCAAATTGTGAGTTTCTGTGTTCTCTTTTTATAGGGCTTGTACAATTAGAACCCCAGACCTACACAAAACAAAGTTACCTAATTTATTATATATATGCTTCTTAATCAAGTAATCTAATTATTTTCCGATTTCGTTTTTACTATTTCTTTTTTTGATTTTCTAGACTTGTTCCATAATTAGTTTTCTATGTATATTAGGAAAGATATATTTGTTTTATTGACTAGGAAGGTTTCGATTTTAACTTGGATTCGAAGTAATCTTATATGTCTTAAGTATTCTTAAAAAAAACTAATAAAATCTACGCGGCTCCGTTTGACCCGATATGTAAGGATAATTTGAAGTTTCGAAATTAACCATGTATCTTTCTTCATTATGAGTGGACGTACATCATCAATTAAAATAGAAATCAAAACTAAAAACTCGACCAAAATCTACTCCGCTCAATATGAAATTGAGTGGGTTTTAAAATTTTATACAAATTCAAATATTCCCAATCTATAATTAATTATGTGGATTTACAAAAGCCTTATATAGCTTGTATAGATACGATATCAAATATTCACGTCGCTAACATGCAGGTAATCATACGAATTTAGTAAGTAATCTCGATAAGCTATCTCATTTTTTAGAAGGTGCAATCTTTTGGGGAGGTAGGCAAGCTGCTTTGAAGGGCAGCGACCTGATGTATAGGAGTAGCGAGCTCTTATGATCTAAGTATTATTATGTCAACTCGGCGCTGAGTAGTAGCTCGGCGTTGAGGTTGGGTTTCCTGATTTTGGACTTTTGATGGGCTAATGCATGCTATTTTATAGGGTCTCGACGGACTGAATTTATGATAAACTTATTGGCCTATGGCTAATTTGGTAATTTAGCGAAAGCAAGAGTTCTATTATCTATTAGAAATTTCGCAACGAATGGCTTTCGACTATCCCCGTGGCAGGCGATAGTAAAGCTTTCTTGCAATTCTTGGCCGTCCATCTTCCTTAGACCTTCGACTCTATTTTCAATTCTTCGAGTCATCAAATACTCTTTGCAGTATTTGCACGGTAGTAATTGCCTTCCTCTAACACGAAATTGGGGGTCAAATTATGAAAACTAAGAGACAAAAAAAAAAAAAAAAGGTTTTGGGTTGGTTTGGTCTGTCAGACAACCACTTGACCATCCCAACCAAGAACAAGCCCGGCTGAGAACGATCCTCTACAGGTCGGACGGCTTAGAATGGAAGCCGCAGAGCCGTTAATCACGCTCTGGTCAAGTGGGTCATGTCATCCACCAGACTTGGTTTCCTGTCACTTGAGAAATCAAGGATAAGGAGGTACAACCTATAGAACAGATCCTGTTCAAGTAAGGTCGTGCCCTGTAACTCTGTGGCTATGTTATTAATACCTCTTATCTTCTTTGTTGAAAGCCGATGTGGGATAAAGTGTGTGTTTTGTATAAGTACCTGTTATATCCGGACTAAATTCAAATTCTTGTAGAAGAAGCCTTTAGATACTGAGAAAAAAGGGCGTTTCTTGTGATAGCTATACATTTCCACTATTTAGTGAAGTGGCTGTGTTGCTTGAACTTGGTGGTGCGTGTTTTGCAGAAATGATTCATTGTGTGGGGATGCGAATGGGTTTCGATCTCATGTTTACTATTGCAATACAATGATCGAAGCGTATAAAGAGCGGCTGTTTTGACAATCCTCTATTGTTGTTCGACGAAATGCCCAGCAGAGTTTTGGTTTCCTGGACTTCGATGATTTCGGGGTATGTCTCTGAAATGCGAATCGGGCTTTTGGGTTGTTCAATGAAATGCGAAAGGTGATGGAGCTGAATGAGATAACGTTGATCGCGATGTTGCAAACAACCAAATGTAGGCCCCCGATGGACCAGTTGTTGAAAATTTCAATCTTGAAAATGTACGTTGATTTTGGTAGTGCGAACGAATCTTGAATTCTTTTCGAAGAAACTGGTTCATGGGACGTCGTTTCGTTTCTTGGAATATTATGATTCGTTTATATTCATCGAAAGGCAATAGTATGAATATCATAGATTGTTGAATAAAATGAGGTGTGAAGTAAAACCAAGCATCGGAATATTTACTCTTATTATTTCGGGGCTTGGAGGGTTTGAAAATCATAGCAAGGGAAACATATACATTGCCTTGCTCAAAAAAGTGGATTTTTTGACGATATTTTATCGACTTGTTTGTTGGACTTGTATGCAAAATCTTGGTATTTTGAAGAAGCTTATTGAGCTTTTCGAGCAAATGTTAGATGCGAATGTTAAACCCGAGCCTGAAAATATGAGAAGCTTTCTTGTGTCATGTATGCACTTGGCCACTATACAGTTAGCCAAAACTGTTCACGGATACTTTATACGAAATTACTTTTCCGTCCTTAATATGGAATTCGTTCACTTAAGACGCATCAGTCTCACCCCTCCTTCGGATGCCCTCCAAGTTTGTTTTATTTTAATGGCGCTATCTCCAGAAATAATGATTATGCGGGGCTTCACGTCTTTGTTCATAGCCCTTGTAAAAAAAATAAACAAATATTATTATGACTTAGCAGGAAGGTCATGGACATATATGAAAAATATAGCAAATCCAATCTGTTTCAATTTAGTTAACTCGAAAGAATAAAAAACACATGGCAATCATTTAAAGGATCGGGAACTGTGCATATTTAAATGATTGGAGTTTGGGCTTGTGTTAAAACTCGCAAGCTAGTAGGCTCATTTAAAGGATCGGGAACTGTGCATATAATAATATACATAGTTTACACTGTATATTACATTCATTCATAATACGTAAAATTTATATATTATACATTTAATAAGTTGATAGAAATGTGAATTCTAAATTGACGGACACTTAGATAAATAACATCGAACTTGGGCTCGTTATTCTCAATGAGCTTGAGTTCATGCTCATTAATCTTAGATAGCCGAGCTCAAGCCTACACTTTATTGGCTCAATAAATTGAACGAGTCGAGCCTGGACATTCAAAAGATCGTTTCACCACTCATTTGAACCCTTACGGACATTATTCCACAAGAGACCAAACCACTCCGACAAACAAGCAAACAACACATACCCCGGGTACGAGCATTCACTAAGGGCACAACCGACTAAATTGAATTACAAATGTACAAAACTAGATAAAAGGATTTGTGGTTTTTAGAAAGTATGAATAAGAAAATTAATGATAAAAACACAATAAATAGGGGTAGATTAGTTTTTTTATGGTGTTTCATAAACTATGTCATACATTCTGATACTGCAAATAATTTGAGATGAAGAGAGTAGTTTTATTGTTTTTATTTGCTCCTAAACTATGTATCCTTTTCGAATTTGGCCCCTAAACAATGCAAGTTATTCGACAATGCCCTTTAACTTCATAATTCGCGGAATATAGAGAAAATATCTCGTCAGTATAAATTCCAAAGGGTAACGTCAAAAACCTATATACATCTATTAGAATGTGATTTTGCATGGGTTTAGGGGCATGTTTTATAGCGATTGGTGGGATAAACACGAGCTTAACATGTTTTTATATTTTATTTTTTGATTTATTGGAGTGTATTATGCTTTCCTCAAATCGTTGATGTTGTTATTGACGATGGTGAAATTTTAAACCACCTTACCTCGAAGATTCTCATGGTGCTAGAAGAAATCACAACACAACATGCCTAGAATCCACACGTGCAAGAAATCTCGAGAAAATAGCCTCCAAATTCAAATGAAGCGCAAGAGGGGAAACGAGGAAGCATCATGCATACTCTCATCAATAGGAACATTAGTCGGTAAATCAAGAGTCTTAACAATCGGCTCGTCATTTGGCTTGGAAGAATTAGACTCTAGCTCGTTTCTTTTTAGGAAAATTCCAGGTGGAAGGATCGACAAAAGTGTAACGATTGAAAGTGACCTAAGAAAGGTGAAGCTCGGTAAGGCCCAATTTGCCATGTTTAACCCTCTTTAAGTTTGTAACATCAAGAACTCTAAAATGTCGGGCAAAAGCTATAATAATCTCACCAAAGCAACAATGTGCCACTTTTGTAGTGGCCACTTCATTCATAACATTCAAAATAATCGAGGCCCACAAAAAGGTCCTAGGTCGTCGAACAATTCGCCTCATTTTCTCCAAAGAGGGCAAAAGAAAAGAACTTATGCATAATGAGCAAACAAGTATCTTGGATATGTGCATGATAGTACATTGATGGAATATCATGCCCCCCCATAATTCAAACCAATAATCACTTTTGTCAATTTCATCCTATCTTACAAGTGGGAAATAACCTTGAAAAGAGAAACCGAGAACCTCTTTGCAGAACACCTTCATCGAAGAGGAATTCCTTGCCCATCAAAAGCTCGGTTCACCAGACTCATTAGAAGCCTTAAGGATCCTCCTTGTGCATGGAACCAAACCACTTCCACCAACAAATAAACAACACAGACCATGGGAATCAACATTTGCTCCAGACACAAATTGAATTACAAATGTGCAAAACTAGATAAAAGATTTTACGATTTTTAGGAAGTATCAATAAGAGAAATAATGATAAAAAAACAATAAATAAGGGTGGAATTGTCATTTTATGGGTTTTCATAAACTATGTGATACATTCTGAAACTGCAAATAAATTGAGACGAAGGTAGTAATTTTATTATATTGATTTGTGTAAATTATTCGACTTTGGCCCATAGAAAATGTGAGTTTTTCGACGTTGCCCTTTAAATTTATCATCAGCGGAATCTATTCAAAATCTAATATCAAAATCTCATATACATCAGTTAAATGTGATTTTATATGTGTTTAGGGGCATACATCATAGCGATTGATGGGATAAACACGCACTTATCATGTTCATATGATTTATTTCTATTTATTGGAATGCATTAGACTTTGCTCAAATTGTTGATGTTGTTGTGGACGTTGGTGGGATTTTGAACCATCTCGGCTTGGAGCTTCTCATGGTGCTCCAAGAAAGCAACACGAAGCTTGTTTAATCTAGAATCCAAATCTGTGAGATATCTCGAGGAAAGAGCCTAAATTCAAATTAAACACAAGAAGGGGAATGGAGGAGGCATCATGCACAGTCTCGCCAGTAGGCAGATTAGGTGGTAAATAAGCGGCTCATCAAAATGCTCTTTTCAAAAATAATCATCTAATGTCATCTATTCTTTCGCCAGAGTCTCCTAGAATTGTTGATCGAATTATAGAAATAGTCCTCTCGAACTCCAAATCTGTAATTCAACTCCCAAAGCACTTTCATAAACTCAAATATACCTCCCAATATGGGAAAATTTTATTTTTGGTACATTATGTTGGCCACTTTCCAGAAAAGGTATGTAATGTTGGCCAGCATCAAACTACATACATTAAGTTGGCAAATTTATCAAATTTGGTACAAAAAAAGCTCAATCGGGCTTTGATGCTTACATGGCATGATTTAATCATTTCTTATCATTTTTAATTTAGAAATTAATTTAAAAACTGATTTCTTATCATTTTCAATTTAAAAATTAATTTCTTATCATTTTAAAATTAATTTAAAAATTAATATAAAAATTAATTTCTTATCATTATTAATTTAAAAATTAATTAA
>BMAC01000320.1:239274-283814 GCA_014905375.1 Phtheirospermum japonicum | reverse complement strand
CCCAGGGTACTTGAAGGTTACTGTGATGCAGGCACTACCGGGGCTATTTCGTCTTGCGGACAGAGATTAAATCTCGACTCGACTTGAATTATTATTTGTTTTCTGTTTTTCTATTTCTTTTTCCAGTTTTGTACTCGGATTATTGTAACTATTCCAACAAACTATAGGTCGCACGACTGGCGACCTAATAGATTCAGGTCGCATACATTGCGACCTAATGTGATCAAGTCAAGTGAGTACCGACCTGACAGGTCTCAGCATCAGAAGTCTACATGGAGCCTACACAAAGTCGGATGACGACAGCTCTAATTTAGTACAGTCCAGTCTGCTACAGCTGTCAATGGTACTGTAGCAATATTAGCCACAAGTTCATAGCTAGCCGTTATCATATGTACTGTGTCAAATCTGACCGTAGGATCTAGGACAACCCTAGTAATCTATGTTGATATAAATAGCCGTGTATTTTATCTCAGCCCGCAATAGCTCACCTTTCATTATATCAGCTCGCCATGATCTCGCAGTTTTTCTTTCAAAACCTCTCCCATGTTTTGTGTTTGACAGGGATGATGATAGAATCAAAATAAACGTATATGAAGATACAAATAAAAGAATGAGCGCGAGCTTTATCTTCTTAACTTGATCTTGATTTACAAGAGGGAGGGGGATGCAATGTTGCTTGTGCAAGTATAAGACTGGAAAAAAACACAGTTTTGGTAGGATATTCGCATGAATAATCTGCATTAATATTTTTCCAGCAACTAATTGTGTAACATTGGTTCTAAGGTAGTTCTCATTGTTATCTATGTGCTTAACATTAGCTCGTGAATAATTAATCACAGATCAATATGCATTTTCAGCCTTTAGCAGAGTTAGCACATAGGTGGAACGTGATATTGACTATCGAGTTGTCAAAAAAATCATACCCACATTTTAGGTGATTTCAAAATTTAAAACTAAAAAGTCTAGAACATGAATAATGATAAACGAACACACCGATGAGCATACAATAGAAGTACCAAAGACAATCTACTGCCCACTCAGGATGTCGCACTACATTTTTCCTAAAAATAGAACAATATTTTCGCACTCTTTTCGTGTTAATGGGTCCTTCTTCTTCTTCTTCTTCTTCTTCTGCTGCTGTCATCTCCGGACTAAATTCAAATTCTTGTAGAAGAAGCCTTTAGATACTGAGAAAAAAGGGCGTTTCTTGTGATGGCTATACATTTCCAATATTTAGTGAAGTGGCTGTGTTGCTTGAATTTGGTGGTGCGTGTTTTGCAGAAATGATTCATTGTGTGGGGATGCGAATGGGTCTCAATCTCATGTTTACTATTGCAATACAATGATCGAATCGTATATAAAGAGATTATCAATCAGTACTTCGAGGAAAAAATAATAACTAGAAAATTTATTTACTAGACTAAAATACTTTAATGATTAAAATTATTTTTTAATAAAAAAGTAGGTGATCTAGACAAGACTGCTTTATTTATTTAAACTTTTTAATTTTGATATTAACAGAAAAAATGTTAATTTGTTCCTTAATTTAAGTTTTCAATTTTAAAATATATGTTGTATTCGATATTTAAGAAAATATGTTTACAATGATTGATTATTTAAATCTCATATATTTTATTTTAAGGGAAATCATAAAATAACTTATATTTTTACTAAATTAAAAATAATGATTTTTTTTTTATAAAAACATAAGCGATTTAAAGAAAAGCTTATATATTTAATTATATTTTTTTAATAGGCGATTCAATATGCAATTGCATATTTATGAGAATATCATTATATTTATAAAAATATTTTAATAATTAAAATTATATTTTCTATACAAAGTAGGACTTTTCCAAATATAACTTTTTCATCAAAACATTATTTTTCATAGTTTTGTTTTCATAAAAAATAGGACTTTTCCAAATATTTATGAGCATCCTCTCATCATTTCTCTAAAAAAAAATATTATTTTTCGTAAATTTTTCATTGGTATAAAATAGATTTCATAGTTTTGTTTTCATTTTCCAACAAGCGTTTTCATGAATGCCAACATTTTCTTCTCCAAATTCCTTCTCTAGATCCAATTCTGCTGATTTCTTACAAACCCCAAATCATCTTTTCCAAGTTCCCGATATACAAATCTTATTCTCTAGACGGCTAATCCTTATAATGTTACTGCCAATGTTTTTTAAAGTAATTATATGCCCCTATTAATTATTCAATGGTGAGTGTTTTTAATTTTATTTTCAAAATCTATGCCTGTTTTTATGAAAAAATCGGAGTTTGTTTTCCAAACATTATTGTGGTCTTTTCTCGATTTGAATAACTGTTGTTTTTGTTTATTCGGGGTTTTTGTTCTGTATTTGATCGATTAGTGTTGAGAAGCAAAAAAAATCAAATGGCTTAGATCTCGAACAAATAAATCGATATTGATTTAGATCTATGGTTTTAAAAAAATCGTTCGATTTAGATACAGTTGCTAAATCGATATTGAATGCTTTTTATTGTATCTGGATTATTTAGTTATTTTCCGGATATTATTGTTCTCCGATTTTAGATCTAAACAAACTAATGTATACTCGGTCTCCAATTTTTGTATTCTACTTTGTCGATTTTTGAATTTACATATTTTTACATATTAATAAGTTTTTGATCTCCACATGAATTTTTGAATGCACATTCATTTTAGAGAAATGATGAATATTAGTTTGAATTTGTTTTATTTTCTCTAATTTTTATATATATTAATTATAGTTATTTAATTTACATTCCAAACTTAATTAGTTGATTAGCAAATAATTAGTTGATTGATCCTAATATTTGCATATCGGCCATTTTTTAGGAATGATCAACAAACGAAATTATTGATATTCCAATTAAATTCTTCTGAATATGAATAAGTTATAATAATTCACTTAACATATGAAAAACATTGGCATCTTTGTGTAAGTGTCTTAAAGTGTGTATAATTACATAAATTATGAATTTTCATGGATCACCAAGTTTTTAATGTATTTATGACATTATCATAACCATACAAGACAATATTATCTCAAGCCAAATTGAATGCATCATTAACAATATTTTCCTAATAAATACTTACTTATATCGACATACAAAATGATTGAATTTCCAACTAATACTTTTTACATACCATATATGTAGTAATTATTCACTTACCATATGTAATCGACATATGTTTAAAAGTGTCGTAATTTATGAAATCAAGTTACATACCAAATTTAATTAGTTGGTTTGCAAAGAATCCGTTGATTGACCCCAATATTTGCATATCGGCCATTTTTTTAGGAATGATCAACAAACAAAATTATCGATTTTTCAATTAAATACTTCTTACATATGAAATCAGATTTAATAATTATTACCATATGAAAAATGTTGGCATCGTTGTGTAAGTGTCGTAGTGTGTATAATTACATAAATCATGTATTTTCATAGATCACCAAATATTTAATGTGTTTACGAAATTATCATAATCATGGAAGATAATATTATCTCAAGCCAAATTGAAGGCATCATTAACAAAATTTTCATAATAATTATTTTTGTAATAATATTATTTACTTATATCGACAAACAAAATTATTGAATTTACAATTTAATACTTCTTACATACCATATATTTAGTAATTATTCACTTAGCATATGTAATCGACATATGTTTAAAAGTGTCGTAATTTATGAAATCAAACCCGCCTTTTAATTATAGTTATCTAATTTACATATCAAACTTAATTAGTTGATTAGCAAAAGATTAGTTGATTGACCCCAATATTTGCATACCGGCCATTTTTTTAGGAATGATCAACAAACAAAATTATCGATTTTCCAATCAAATACTTATTACATATGAAATCGGTTATAATAATTCACTTACCATATGAAAAACTTTGACATCTTTGTTCAAATGTCGTAATGTGTATAATTACATAAATCATGGATTTTCATAGATCACCAAGTATTTAATGTGTTTACAACATTATCATAATCATGGATGATAATATTATCTCAAGCCAAATTGAAGGCATCATTATCAATATTTTCCTAATAATTATTCCTGTAATAATTATTTACTTATATCGTAATTTCATTAATTAAACTGTAATTTAATTTAAAATAATTTTATAATTTACTTAATATAAATTATCGATTTTCCAATCAAATACTTATTACATATGAAAATCAGTTATAATAATTCACTTACCATATGAAAAACTTTGAACATCTTTGTTTTTAATGTCGTAATATGTATAATTACATAAATCATGGGATTTTTCATAAATCACCAAGTATTTAATTGTTTACGACATTATCAATAATCATGGATGATAATATTATCTCAAGCCAAATTGAAGGCATCATTATCAATATTTTCCTAATAATTATTCCTGTAATAATTATTTACTTATATCGGAATTTCATTAATTAAACTGTAATTTGATTTAAAATAATTTTCTAATTTACTTACTATAAATTATCGATTTTCCAATCAAATACTTATTAGAGTGATGCTATATGGAGCAATTCGCTCCGGAGCAACAAACTTTTTATAAGGTAAGTAATATTCAATTACAGTTTTAACCTTATTATAATATATAAACTAAATATAGTAATAAAATCTAACATTTATATCCATATCTAATTATATATTTTCTTAAAATAACATATGATATGTATGGTAAACTTTGACATGAATTAAATATGTAATTAATAATTTAAAATAGATTGTTTTAAAGTGGAAGACTATATTGTTAAATAAAAAAATTTTTAACTTACTTATGTTATATTTTTTTTATATAACCATAGGAAATAAAAAACATGTTTAATAATTAATATATTATATATATATATGGCTAGTTAGAACTATTATTTTTTACTGTTAAATAATTTGTATTTTAATATTTAGAATAAGTTCGTTAATAATTTCATAGTTACATACGTAAATAAATTTAAAACTTATTACATGCTCAACCCGTATCTAGTTTTAATTAATTAATTATTATTAAATATTTTAATAATTAAATTAAATTCTATAATAATTCTTAGTTACATACTTAGAGAAATTCAAAAGATGTTGTATTCTCAACCCATAGTGGTGTCTAATTAATATTTATTAATTATTATTACATAAATTTATATTTTTATATTTAAATTTAATTCTTTAACAATATTTAGTTGCATACTTAGATTATTGAAGTAACTCATCATTTAATTATATATTTTAAATTTTATTCTAAATACAATGTATTTATATTATTAATAAATAATTAAGTTTTTTTTTATAATTAACATTATCTTATAAGTAAATTTTCTTTTAATTAAGATAAGTATTTAGATTCTTTTTCTAATTATATATGACCTCTTATATATTTTATTAGAAGAATAAAATAAAATATTGAATTAGCTAAAATATTAATCAAAGGAAAATGTTAAATTATGAATATATATATAAGATTAAGTTAGACAAAATATAATAAATTAGGTAGATATTATTATTCTTATATTTAGTAAGTCTCAAAACCTCCAAAACTCGCCAAGTAAGCATTCGAATCACTAGAGAATTACATGTCAGCCCGAAATTTCATAAGCAAACACGTAAGATAGAAATCTTTTCAATTATTATATAGATGTGATATATATACTAGTTTAACTCCAGTGTGTTACACAGGATTAATCAAAATATAAATATAAATAAATATTTATAATAATTAAATAATTTTTAAATATAAAAATTAAAAAATATCGTATTCTCAACTATCTATGCCTAATCACTATTTATTAACTATTATTAAATAGTTTTTATATTTAAATTTTAAATTTAATTCATTAATAATCTTATTTAAAGTTGTCATGTTTTCGATCTATGTCTAATATCTTTTAATTAATAATAATTATTATTATTATGAAATACTTTTATATTTATTTTTTTATTTTAAATTTTTTAATAATTTTAGTTACTTAGAAAAACTCAAAATACACCATATTCTCAACATGTATCGTATTGTACCGGTGTCTTTGAATTAGACAAAATATAATTAAAGGAAAATAATAAATAGGTAAATACAATAAAATGAAGACATTAAGTTGGAAAAAGAGAAAATATATATAATTAGGTAATATTAGAAATCTTATATTTTAGTAAGTTTTCAAATTTCCAAAAGTCGCCAAGTAAGCATCCGCAAGACGTAGGATATGAATATTTTCATTTAGTACATAGGTATGATGTATATATATATATATAGTATTTATAATATGCGGTTATATAAACTCCAGTATAATTATATAAATTACAAATTATACTTAATTGAATGTGATTGATTTAAATTATAATGAATTGAAAATAATATTAAAAATATATATGAAAACTATTGTTACNTATATATATATATATATATATATATATATATATATATATATATATATAGTATTTATAATATGTGGTTATACAAACTCCAGTATAATTATATAAATTACAAATTATACTTAATTGAATGTGATTGATTTAAATTATAATGAATTGAGAATAATATTAAAAATATATATGAAAACTATTGTTACGCTAAAAAAAAAAACTAAGAGAAACAAAAAAAAAGATAAAATAAGTAATAATAATAAATTATTACGCCAAGGAAAATAAATATTAAATATATTCTATCTAATTCCAATATAATGCATTGATACACACATTATATATATATATATATAGGGTTGGGTTCAAATGAGAACCCGTCATTATATGTGAACCTAGGGACTCATCTTGACCATTAGATTGAATAATCTTGATGGTTGAGATCATGACATGTCATGGCAATAATATAAAAAAATGCATTAATTAATTAAAAATGGTATTTTGGACATATATCAACGTTTACAAAGAGCACTACATTGTTCTTTAGAAAACACAATAGATTAAGAAAAAAACACTACGATTATATACAAAAAGTATCGCAAATTTTGTCTATAAACTGCAAATTCAAAAATTTGAAATGAAACTCAAATTTTCAACAAAGCATAACTTTTTCAAATTTTATTCGTTTTGAATGAAATATATATCAAATTAATCACATTCTCAAGATCTACAATTTAAGATACATATTGCATATTTTAAAACGTAATATATATATATATATAATTAAATTAAAAAAATTGGACTGATTTTAACACTACAGTACTATGTAAAAAGCACAATGAACTTGGACATATAATTGCAATGTGCAATATTAGATCTAAGGGCAGGATTAGTCCCTAGGTTCAAATATAATGATGAGGTTCTCATTTGAACCCAATCCTATATATATATGTGTGTGGGTGTGTGTGTGTACGAATAAATTAGTGTCTTACGCAGAAAAAAAAAAGAAACAAAAGAAAATAATAAAATAATATTACATATATTACAAGTTAGATGTACGTCGTTTTTCAATGGAATTATCGGTGCTTTATATATTTATATTTATTATATCAAATATTCATATGTGACACGCGGGTGTTGTATGTTTTCCTTTTTCTCAAACTCAATTTTCTACGTGTTTTCCGTCAAGTTTACGGTATTTTTATATACTCTACAATTAATTTCGTGACTCACGGTAAAAAAACTTGAAAATGAGTAATATTCATTAAATATACTAAAAAACTACATACGAAATAGTTTTAATTACAAAAAAAGAATTATAATGAAAATAATTAAATAAGTTTTATTAATAATATAATTTAAAATAATTTTAATTTTGAAGTTTTAAATATTCTATATAGATAAAATAAGAGTTATTTACAATAATATAAGTATGTAACTAAACTTAGCAATGTATTCAATTTAAACATAAAAATATTAAATTATATACTAATAATTAATAAACATTGATTAGACATCAGTACAATACGACACGGGTTGATAGTATGACATCTTTTGAATATTTCAAAGTATGTAACTAAGAATTATTAACAAATTTATTCTAAATATTAATATATAAAATGATTTAATAATAATAATAATTAATAAAATAGATATTGGACACAAGTTTAGAATGTGAGGCCTTTTGAATTTTTGTAAGTATGTAACTAAGATTATTAATGAATTTAATTTAAACATAAAATAAAAAATACTTTAATATTTCTAATAATTATTAAATAGATTAGACATCATGTACAAGGCACGGGTTGAGCATACATTTTTCTTAATTTTATAATTTTAGATTTGAAATTCACTAATTATCACAAATTTTTTATATTTATATTTTGATAAGTCCCGTGTAATAAACAAGTGTTAAACAAGTATATATTAATGAAATTTTGGTGCTTCGCTTGGATAATAATAAGTTTTGGTGCTTCGGTTTAATATGTGTATGAGCCTAATATATATATAATTTAATATTTTTCTTTAATTGTATCTTACCAATTTTATTTTTATTATATTTAGCCTAACTTAATAGTTTCTTTTAATTATATTTTATCTAATTCAATAAGTTTCTTTTATCCTAATATAAAATTATAAATAAGTCATATATAATTAGTAAAAAAAAATTAAATTTATTATTTTAATTAAATGATAAATTACATATGAAATAGTTTTAATTACAAAAAAAAAAGATATTTATGAAAATAATTAAATAAATTATATTTAAAATAAAAGTTGAAATAATTTATTTTTCAAATTTTAAATATTCTGTATAGGTAATTTATGATATATTTGCAATAATTGGAGTATGTAAACTAAATATTAGTAATTATTTCAATCTAAATAAAAAAAATTATGTAATAATAATTAATTAATTAATATTTATTAAAAAATGGCACAGCGCGAGAAGGCTTGAGAGTATAACACCTTTTGAATTTTTCAAAGTATGTAACTATAATTATTATCAAAATCAATCTAAATATAAAAATATAAAATGAGTTAATAATAATTAATTAATATAGATTAGAGATGTGTTGAAAATGTGACATCTTTTGAATTTTTATAAGTATGTAAATATATATTAAAAAATTTAATGTAAATAATAAAATATAATATTAATTAATAATTATAATAATTAATAAATTGAACATGGCACAGATTGAGAACACACCATTTCAATGTTTTATTTTAAATTTAAAACTTTGTAATTTTCACAAACGATCATAATATTTAATATTATTTAATTAAGTTGAAAACATATGAATATAAGTTCAGAAGTTTAATTTATACATTTTCTCAACAATATTAATAAAAATATCTTTTAAAAAATAAAGACAAAAAACTTAAACAATATTAATAAAATATCTTTACAAAAAATAAAAATAACGACAAAGAAAAGGAATACATGAAGTAATATGGTTAAAAGAAAACAAAGAAAAGAAAGAGAGTTCAATTAGGAGAAATCTATAGGAATGATAGTTAAATTAATAAGAATTTATTGATCGAGTATATTTTGATATTTTAATTGTTTCATTTAATTTGTTTTCCATAAATAATGATCTATTAAATATCTATCCATAACAATTAATAAAGGGCAAATAAATAAATATAAAATTAGGAAAGTAATAAACTTACCTAAAATTCCTTATTAATCATATAAAATTATAGTTTAGTCCCTGTTGCTCCGGAGCAAATTGCTCCATGTAGCCTTATTGTACTTATTACATATGAAATCGGTTATAATAATTCACTTACCATATGAAAAACTTTGACATCTTTGTTTAAATGTCGTAATATGTATAATTACATAAATCATTGATTTTCATAAATCGCCAAGTATTTAATGTGTTTACGACATTATCATAATCATGGATCACCAAGTATTTAATGTGTTTACATATATCAATATTTTTCTAATAATTATTCCTGTAATAATTATTTACTTATATCGTAGTTTCATTAATTAAACTGTAATTTAATTTAAAATAATTTTCTAATTTACTTACCAAACTTAATTAATTAATTAACAAATAATTAGTTGATTAATTTACTTTTCAAAATTTAAAATGAACAATTTTTTTTATTATATTAATAATTCACTTTATGAAATTAATATTTTCTCATATAAACTTTATGTTTTTATGTCTTTTTTTGATATACCCGCGTAAACGCGGGTTTTCGAACTAGTAAGTCTATATTCATTTAGCTACAAATCATTTCTATATAAAATAAAAATTTAATTGATGGGGTGATTTATATAATAATGAAGTGGAATTAATATCATATTTGTTCCAATGAATACAATTACCTTTTTAGTTGAAATCTTGCAATCTATATATTATAAATTGATATTGACATTGATGATAAAATACATATCAAATAAAAATTATTATTCAATCTTATTAATTAAAATTCATAAATTTGGTATCTACATTAAATCTATATTTAATTTAACTTTGGGGATTAATTGATTGACTCTCGATCTATATTAAAAGTGGCTTTATTGAAATAAAATTTAAATAATTCTTTATATTTTTATTTTTGATAATTTTGGAAATATCACACTTAACTCCGATTAGAAACTTTACAATATATATATATATATATATATATATATAATATATATATATATATATATATATATATATATCTTAAATTTTAAATCTGAAGTTAATAATAATAATATTATTATTATTATAATAAATCTTAAATTCAGTTAATAAACTTGTAAAACTATTAAAAAGTTTTTTTTATTTCTTTTTGATTCAAACCAATTTTGTTGTAATTAAAAGTTTACTTTAATCAAATTCCTTTTAATTTTGGTATGAGGTGTTACTATTTTTTATTATAGAAGATCATGTGTATTGATTTGGTATGATTTATTAATATTGGTAGATTTTGGTACACTTTTGCAATTTCAATTATAAATCTTTTAATTTTGCTAAAAACTATTATTATTTTCTTATGAATTATTTATACAAGTCGCTCGATAGCATGTTGAAAAATAATAATGATACAATAGTCGGAAATGCTTTTATTGAAGTCATTTTAAAGGCTGAGTAAAACTACAAAATATTATAATAAATAAAGATGCATAAATATTATCACTATAAATAACTACCACCCTCATTTTGATGCCAAAACACAAAATAAAATTCTTATTTCGATTGAATATCTAAATTCTTTCTACAACCAGAAAAATCGATGTTCTACACAATGGCTCCACGTGTTAGCTTGACAATAATTCATCTAAAATATTTTACAAATATGTTGAGAACATATTTGTAAAGGCATTGGGTGAATGGACAGACCGCCTCAAGGAATGAGGGTAATATTTGAGTTGATTTAGTTGGTTTATTGAAATTATAATTTATATATATTTTTGAGAAATATTTTTAAGTGTATTTTGACTACATAGGAATTCGTGTGAACATAAGAGAAAACAACAAAGCCAATTTTTTCTCTCTCTATATATTTTTTTTATAATTAAATTATCATTGGTTAAGTTTATATAAAAGAACTGATCATGATATTCTATATATATGCGCTTACCTCAAATTTTTAGAAAATAAGAGGATTAAACATTTAAAGTGCCTTTTGTAATATATTTTTTTATAATTTTAATAGATATACTATTTTTTTGATTCTCAGTTTTTTTTTTACAAGTTTAGTCGCGCTATGTTGTGATAATCATATTGTTTCATGTTATCTACAAGAAGAGATGAAAAGCTTACTGTAATATTTAGTGTAAATAACTAAAATTAAATAATGTATATGTATGTCATTAAAGTTCTCCGTTGTTTATGCACAATATGCGTTCTTTAAGTTCTTTGCAATAGGAGTTTACAAATTGTTACTTTTACATTACTTTGGGTTTAAGGTTCATGATATAAAATAATTATCTTGCAATTTTTATATATTTGAATTAACAGTACATAACTGTTATAGTCTCACATCTTCTTATTTTATTTTATTGTAGGCTGGAGAATAACGTGTGAATATTTTATGTACAACTAAATATTTTATAATTTGTTAACTACATTTCAACAAATAGTAATCTTTTTATGAACCATGTTCAATGTTTTTTTTTAAATAATATTATACATTTGAAACATAATTGGATGGTTTAAATATATATTGCTTAACTCTAAATATATAATCACTTATTTAGTTTTTCTAATAAGTGAAAAATAATAATACTCAATTATTCCGTAAGATTAAATGTTAAAATAACTACTTGTGCAACTCACATATCAAATTTCAAAAAGACAATTTTCACCTATTGTTTTATTTCACAATGACGATAAACAATAGTCAAGGTTAAACTATCTTCAATATTGGTTTGTATTGCCAAGACTATTGTTCAACCATGGTTATCTTTATGTCGCAATTTCTTGAGTGAATAGCTGTTGAAATTTTTTTGTTGCGATGAAAACGATATCATTTGAATAATATTGTTAATATAGTTCACAAAGAAAGTGTTTCATAATTTAAAGCAAACACTATTTTTTTTTTTGCATTAATAATCACTTTTTGAAATAATTTATTTTTATAAATTTTATATTTTTATACGTTTTTTGTTTTTTATTTATTTATGCGGGCGTAATCGCGGATTTTTAAACTAATTATATCATAAAATGCGATCTAAAGAGTAATATCTTTGAAGTGGGCTGAGCAAACTAAACACGAATTCTTTCTACTGGCCCATGCTTGTTGGGCCTACGAAGCTTCATCGATCCGTTTGGGAAGCAAATGCCAAGTCATCAATCCATATCAAAACCACTATCCCGTCCCGTTTAAATCATATAATCTACGGCTAGAAAATAACCTCACCAAATCGCTCGGATCGTCATCTCAGCCGTCCATCAAACTACTCTAAAACCAAAACATAATAAATCTCCGCCAAAACTAAGCGCGCAAAATCAAAACCCTACCTCTCTATATTAACCCTTACAAATCTCCCCGATTTCACCACTCTCTAATCAATAATCACCTCGATTTTCATTTCTCCGTCTTGCTAACCACTCATCTGCGGTAAAAATGTCGGGCCGTGGAAAGGGAGGCAAGGGGCTGGGCAAGGGCGGAGCAAAACGACACCGTAAGGTGCTCCGTGACAACATCCAAGGCATAACGAAGCCGGCGATCCGGCGTCTGGCGAGGAGAGGCGGAGTGAAGAGAATCAGCGGTCTGATATACGAGGAGACGAGGGGAGTTTTGAAGATATTCCTTGAGAACGTCATCAGAGACGCCGTGACCTACACCGAGCATGCCAGGAGGAAGACGGTGACCGCTATGGATGTTGTCTATGCTCTGAAGAGGCAGGGCCGTACACTTTATGGATTCGGCGGTTAATTTTGTATTTCTCCCCTCTTTCTTATTTCTGTTACTCCTTTTTTTTTTGCCCTGGCTTTGAAGCTGAGATTGTTGGAAATTTGTGGATCTGGGCTTATGGTTGTGTAATTGATTGGTTTTTAGTATTTCATGCCTTCTCCTACTTTGAATCTTCATAGTTGATTTGTTAAAGTGTACTTGTTTATTTACTGTAATTTTATTTGGTTTTTTTGGTTGGATGTTGAGATGAGAACACGTGTTTATGCTGTTTTCATCACACCATTGAGATGAATTTCTAACTTAGCAAATAAACTATTTCCTGTCATGGCCTGTTGGACAATTTTATTTTATTTTTTAAATAAAATTTGTTCTGAGAAAAAAGCTTATTTGCTTCACTCAGAACCTACTTATTAATCAAAGTACTTAGCGAGGTGCATATACTTTTATATTTGTTAATTTTATTGAATGTAAAATGAAAATATAATGGAATAAATTGATGAGATTGCAAAATAATAATTGAACATAATTTGTAAAAATCTCTGTTTCAATTCATTGCCAAAATGCATTTACATTTAGTTTGCTTTATATCTCAATATATAAATTAAATGGCAAATTACACTAAACCCCTTAATTATATGACTTTCTCCACATTTGCCCCCATAACTTTTTTCTGTCCACTTCATCCCTGACCATAATATGTGGGCGCAAAAAAATGCACTTTTTTTTTTTAAAGTTCTGCTACAACATTTCATTGAAAATCATTCCATTGCTGCAACCCATAAATTCAAGCCCTTGAAAATCATTCCCAAAAAATAAAATAAAAATCGAAACCCTCAAATCGACTTCACATTCTGGTGCTGCACCACCAACACCGACACGGGTGTACTAAGATCTGCGGCCGCCAGCATATCCCCCACAGGCCCCAGCTCCGGCAGATCATTCCACTCACTCAACCCCAACAGCTGTGGCGTGTCGTCCTTATGCCTCCTCCCCACCATGATCAAATCAAACGCCTCCTCCATGGCATGTATCAGCAACGCCGTCTCGGCCCCGTCCTTCACCCTCTCCTCCTTGTACACAATATTCTCCTGGTGGGTCCCCTGCATCCTTGTGTCCTTGAGTATCTCCGCGTCCAGCACCGCGTCCCACTGGCTGTCCCCTGCGTATATATCCCACGGGACAAACCTCACCACTGTCAGGTGCACCCCCGGCGAGAGTGCCATCCGCCGCCCGTAAGCCAGCGCCTCCCGGTCGTCGGCCCCACCGAAGAACGCCACCCCGACGTTGTACGTTGAGGACGACAGGCTGCGCCGAATCTTGTGACGATCGACGAGAATGGCAACCGAGCACGGTGACATGTCGAGCACGTCGCAGTTGATGGACCTTAAGCTGCTGCTGTCGAGGATCATCTTCCCCTGGTGGTTCCATTTCCGGTGGAACGGGAGGATGATGAGGGAGGCCAGCTTGTTGAAGGCCACCGTGCAGATGTCATGGTGCATGAACTTGGTGAGTGACATGGCGGTGAATTGCTGGACGGGGACGGCCCCGAAGAACTGCTGCTCGAACGTGGAGAGGATCTCGATCATCTTCTGGGTGCGGGTCCCGCCGGAGGATTTCTGGCCGAGCTGGTGGTCGATGAGCTGGGGGTGGGCCCGGCCGGCGAGCTCAACGAGGTGGAGGGCGTAGACGGCGAGGGGGCTCTCCTTCCCGGGATAGGAGGCCTCGAGGAGCTTGCGGGCGGCCAGGACATCGTCGGCGCGGTGGGCGCACGACAGGACGCGGAGCTCCGACGAGTGGGAGGTGTGCTGGACGTCGCGCTTCTGGTAGCCGGTGTACATGTGCGAGTAGTCGTACAGGGACTTCACCGCCAGGTTGGCGGCCGCGGCTTGGATGAGGACTGATGTCGTGAGCATGGAGAAGGTCTCGCCGTCAAAGGTCTGCATATAAATTTAAAATTAAAAAAAAAAGGAGTTTTTTCTCCAATTTTAAAAACTATCACATATTTTAACAATTACTCACTCCGTTCCAATTATATAGTACGGTTTGATTTTTCACACAGATTGAGAAAAGTATTGGATATTAGAGATATGCAATATATTTTCTTGTTTGTCCTTATATAATGATTGAATGGTGTTATTTGAAAAATGCATAGTAAATAGGGTTATAATAGTGAAAAGAATGTGAAAAGTACAATTAAATATGGAAAGTGGACAAAATATTTAGGACATCCCATAAAGGAATAATGAGTTATATATTTGGGACGGACGGAGTATATCCTTCAGTTTTACAAATAAACTCACATTCTCATCTTAAATTTAACATTTACAATTTTTCCCAAGTAATATAAAGCAATTTGTAATATTTTGAAAAGTTGTAATTTTCAAAGTTAGTTGTGGGTTGTTTTGTAATTATCTTCCTAAAATCTATGAACACAAATTTTCTTGAAAAATAGACAAGTGAGAGAGAGAGAGAGAGCAGGCAATCACAAGTGAGGATTAAGCACCTGATTTATAGCATTATAGTAATAAAAGGCCATATGAACGACCCCTTGAGCGCTAATGCAGAACGAAAGGGCAACAGCGTCTTTAACCGGCACTTTGCAAAAATACGCGGGGACGAAAACCGCGAGCAGCTTAATCGTGAAACAGACTATAAGAATCAGCCACGTTATACCAATGAAATTCAGATCGAACAGCTCGACCAAATTCACGTTCATCCCGCAGTAGGTCACCAGCAGCGGCGCCAGCAGTCCCGAAACCAACGTCTCCAGTCTGTCCTCCAGCGTGGCCCCCAGCGGGGGCCCGTCCGGCACCGCCAGGCCCAGCAGGAATGGGCCGTACTGATAATTAAGCCCGACGTTGTCCGTCAGCAGGACCACAACCAGGACCAAAACGGACATGATCACGATGTGGAAGCGGCAGACGGGCTTCCCCTCGGGCGTCTTCTGAATGATCCAGACGCAAATGGGCCGGGCCACAAACAAGATGAACATGACGAGGCAGAGAGTCAAGAAGGAGGCGTGTATGATGAGGCTGCTGGCGTAGCCCGACATCCCGATCCGGCCGTATGCGACGATGGTGGAGGTGAGATTGCTGACCAGATCGCTGATGAGGGCCGTGGCGAGGGCGAGGCGGCCGAGCTCGGTGTTCATGATCTTGAGGTCGATGAGCATGGAGGCGATCACGGGGAAGGGGAATAGATTCTGGATTGCGACGATGGTTTTGAAAGCGGGCCAACGATAGCGGTGTATACGCTTCTGGTTCATTAGGCTTAGCAACATGCCGCCGCAGACGGGGACGGTGGCGGAGAGGACGCCGATGGTCCACGCCTTGATGCCCGTCCTCAGGACGGTTCGTGGGTCCATCTTGACGCCGCTCAGGAATATAAAGAAAATGTAGCCGATTTTCGAGAGTAAGTCCAAGTAGACGTCTCCTTCTGGGGGGAACAATGCAGTTTGAAAGTCGGGAAAAAAGAGGCCGAGAATGGTGGGGCCCAGTATGATTCCAGCCTGCGGGTTGAAATAATACGGATATAATTGCATAATCATTCGACAATAAACAAGTAAACAACGAAAGTGAACTAAAATTAAAATTAAAATTAAATTAAAATAAAATAGGCCCGGCCCATCAAGTTTCTATAATCAACAAATAAACACCCAAATCATATATTTTTTTTACAAAGCATCAGGAACAATCACGCAATTAGAGATATTCATACGAATATGATGTTAAAAAAAAAAAAAATCCTCATTCAAGCATTTCATCAATCAACACATAGGCAGAGAGCAGACCAAAGGAGTTTTAAAAAAAAATATATAAAAAATACCAGGATTTCGGAAACAATGCGAGGCAAATGGAAGCGGCGGAGCAGGAGATGAATGGACTGGGTGAGGGTGAAAATGATGGCCAATTGAAGCTGCAGGCGTGGCAATGCGTAACGTAGGAAGTCTTGGGCCCCATCGGGGCCCCAGATTCCGGGGGAATGGAGCCCCACATCGACGGAGCAGAAATCGTCGGTCACATTTCCGGGCAGCTCTGGCCGGGTGAGCCTGGCGCGATTGTCGGATGCCTGATCATCCATCGATCTAAAAACAGATTATGTTTTTGATCATCAAAAGGGGATGATCAGGTGACCCATTTCTTTTCTTTTCTTTTTTTTTTCAGGTTTATATTATATGGGATTTCTTCTGATGGTGAAATTGGGATTTCCCGAGAAATGTTCGCAGCCATTTGAAAGTGTTCATTAACAAACAAATAGCTGACTCGTGCATCTTCCTATATTGTTTCATACTGTATTTTTTATTTCTCGACTCAAAATTCTGGAAAATGATGAATGGAGCACAATAATAAGAAGAAATATTATTAAAAATACTTGAATAATTATGTGCTGATTGAGTTACGCCTATTTTAACAAAACATAATTTTCGATAGGCCAATTTGCATGGGTTCATCTGAACTCGCGTTTTATCAAATCTGTATATTATAAGTTGTATTTTATTAATACATACACGAAAATTAATTAAGTTGTAATGTCAAAAATATGCCAAAGTTGTTTTTTTCTTCCCCATCTCCTGATATCAAATGCTTTGGTTGGTTAGCTTTTGAAGAAGGACTAACACTCTTGTTAGGCCGAACTAACGGATCATCTGTTAGATCAAAATTTTATATCAATATGTTATAGTGCAAAAAACAAAACATTATAATAAAAAATAAATACATCATAGTACAAGCATTACAGTACAAAAACCAATACATCATATCATGGGTCAGAGATTTATGAAAAACTAATAATTTACAGTACAAAAATCAATACATCACAGTACAAAAACTAATACATTATAGTAGCGGGTCAGATGGCCTAACGGGTCATGACCCGTTAATATGGCCTAACACAAGTATTTGCCTTCGAAGAAAATTTCTTTTCCCAAAAACTTTTCTCAATCACCTAACAAACAACTAACAACGTTTTCACAATCTCAGATACATTTTTTTATTAATACAAATATTTCTCAAATTTTTCTCCAATCACACTTTCCCTAAAAGCTTTCCTCAATAATTAACCAAACAAATCATAATGTTTTGTTTATGGTATACACACAAACAT
Organism: Phtheirospermum japonicum; assembly: GCA_014905375.1. Taxonomy (NCBI): domain Eukaryota; kingdom Viridiplantae; phylum Streptophyta; class Magnoliopsida; order Lamiales; family Orobanchaceae; genus Phtheirospermum; species Phtheirospermum japonicum. Next base: position 265,465 of record BMAC01000320.1, on the reverse strand, counting down.
ATAAAATAGGGCAAAATTAGAAACCAGAGACTGCTAGAAACGAGGTATATATGAGTATATATAACAACAATGACCACCACCACCAATAAAAATAACAGTAACAACTACTACTAAAAACTTATTTATGTAAAAATAAAAGAGAAAAGGTACTGAAGAAAAGAGAGGCAGATCAAAGATTGAGGTTCTCATTAATCTAAGTTCTCTTTATATAGGGTACCAATTACACAGTTCTATAATTACAAAAGACTAAAAAATACCTAAATTATCCCCATCAATAACTTGTTGATGAAGACACACTAAATGTGTATTTCCTTTAACACTCCCCCTTGTGTCAAGTCAACAAGTAAAATGGTGCATGAATAGTTGCCTCATTAAAAACTTGCCAAGTAACAAAACCTAATGAGAAAAATAAGACTTGGTCGAAGGGAAAAAAAGTACAACACACCCAATGATAACACCTCTCCCCCTGATACGTACATCTATCAAGAGAACTCAGAAATCTTTCGCATACTTATACTCTTCACATGTTTCTCAAAAATGGCTTGAGGTAGTGATTTGGTAAACATATCAGCCACATTTTTTCGGAGATCACTTGAGTAACTTGAATCTTGAGGAATGTTTGTTGTTATTGATTATAGAAAAACTTTGGTGATATATGCTTCGTGTTATCACCTTTGATGTAACCCAATTCCATCTGTTCAATGCAAGCCGCATTATCTTCATAAATACAAGTAGACTCTCCGGTGGTAGACCCCAAACCACTAGTCCCTCGAATACGTGTGATGATAGACCTTAGCCACACACACTCATGAACTGCCTCATGTAGAGCAATGATCTCTGAATGATTCGCAGAGGTAGCTACAAGAGCTTGTTTGGTTGATCTCCAGGATATCGCTATGTTCCCCATGGTAAATACAAGACCAGTTTGAGAACGTTCTTTATGTGGGTCTAAGAGATATCCAGCATCAGCGAAGCTAACCAAAATATTATTAGGTGTTTCACTGTAGGGGTTGACACTCTCGCACTTGACATTTTTTTAGAGGTTACAAATTCATATGTGGCCCCTCTTGTCTTTCTATAAGGGAAGAATAAACTCATGTCAACGGTTCCTTTTATATATCTAAATATGTTCTTGATACCATTCCAATGACGCCACGTTGGTCCTGAGCTAAATCTTGCTAACAAGTTCACTGAGAATGAGATATTTGGTCGTGTGCATTGAGTTAAGTATAATAATGCGCATATTGCACTTAGGTAGGGAATTTCAGCTCCCAATAGCTCTTCGTTATCCTCCTTTGGATGAAATGGATCTTTCTTTACATTCAATTTTCGACTGATCATGGGATTGCTAACAGGGTGCACTTTATCCATATTAAATCGCCTGAGCATCTTTTGGATATATGCACACTAGTGGATTAGTATTCCACAAGCTCGGTGTTCTAGTTCGATGCCTAGACAAAACCGAGTTTTCCTAAGATCTTTCATCTCAAATTCAGATTTCAAATAACTAGAGGTTTCTCTTATTTCATCAAAAGTACCTATTATATTCATATCATCGACATACACAACTACAATAGCAAATCCGGAACTTATTTTCTTTATAAAAATGCAGGGGCATAGTTCATCGTTCTTATATCCTTTCCCAATCAAGTATTCACTTAAACGGGTATACCACATCTGTTCGGATTATTTTAATCCATAAAGTGAGCGCTTCAATCTAATCGCAAACGCACTCCGTAGCTTAGAGTCACTTGACTTGGGTAATTGAAGGCCTTCAGGCACTTTCATATATATCTAGATCTCCATAGAGATATGCTGTAACCACATACATGAGCTGCATTTCCAATCCTTCGGATGCTACTAAACTAATTAAATAGCAAAACATAATAGCATCAATTATAGGAGAGTACGTCTCTTCGTAGTCAATTCCAAGGCGTTGTGAGAAACATTGTGCTACAAGATGAGTTTTGTATTTCAGGACTTCATTTTTCTCATTAAGCTTTCTGACAAAAATACATTTATGTCCTACAGGCTTTACATTTGGCGAGGTTAGCACTATCGGGACAAATACCTTTCATTTTGCTAGAGAATCAAGTTCTGCCTGGATTGCTTCTTTCCATTTAGGCCAATCTGCTCTATGTTGACATTCAACAATAGAGCGTGGTTCAATATCATCGTGCTCTATGATTTCTTGAGCAATGGTGTATGCAAATACATCATCAATTTGCGTGGAAGATCTTTCCATCAACTTATATGCACTTTCATAATCTATTGAGACTTCTTTGTTCTCTAGAAACATATCAAACATCGGAGCATCCTCTAGTAATAATTCATGGACATAACTATACTCATAAATAGCTCATGAGAGGGATTTTCTTCATTGATGATTAATGGATTAGGTTGTGCCGCACCTGCCCTCTTTTTCCTTGGGTGGGTGTCGATCAAACCAGGTGGCCTCCCCCTTTTTCTTTTGGGAGCCATGGCCTCAACCACACCTCCACTGTGTGTGGTTGCAGCGTCTCTTTCTATGGCGCTGTGACCTTTATTGGGGACTTCTAACCTTGCAGGCACATTTGTAGCCGGTATATGTGATCTTGCCACTTTAACAATTTCAGCAAACGCACCAGGCATCGAATCTGCTACGTTCTGAAGATCGATTATTCTTTTTACTTCACTTTCACATTGTGAAGTGTGGGGATCAAAATGAGACAGAGTAGATACAGACCACAACAATTCCTGTCATTCCCTCAAAAAATTCTTTTTCTTACCTCCTCTAACGATGGGAAGACTGACTCATCAAAGTGACAACCCACAAATCGAGCGGCGAATAGATCGTCTGTCAAGGATTCTAAATAGCGGATAATTATTGGAGATTCATATCCAACATAAATACCTACGTCTTTGAGGATCCATTTTTGTGCGTTTTGGGGACGCAATAGGCACATATACTGCACAACCAAATATGCGTAAATGGGAAATGTCAGGCTCATATCCAGTTAGAAAATGGCTGGCTAGGAGTGGGTCTAAAACGAATAAGTAGAGTTGCATGCAATATGGCATAAGCCCATGCAGAAATAGGCATGCTGGTGCGCATAACCAATACCCGAGCCACCATTTGTAGTCTTTTGATGGTGGCTTATGCGAGACCATTTTCTATATGCACATGGGGTACGGGATGTTCTACATCAATCCCGATTGACATACAATAATCATCAAATGCTTCTGATGTGAACTCTCCAGCGTTATCAATCCTAATAGACTTGATAGGATGATCGGGGTGGTGAGCCCTTAAACTTATAATTTGTTCTAAGAGTTTTGCAAAGGCAACATTTCGTGTGTACAATAGTGCAAAATGGGACCAGCGTGTGGAAGCATCTGCCAGAACTACAAGATATCTAAATGGTCCGCATTCTGGATGAATAAGTCCACAAATATCACATTAGATTCTTTGTAAGAATGGAATGTTTTGCTTTGTATCTGTAGCATAGGAAGGTATTAATCCTGTTTTTGCTAAAGAGAAGGCTTTGCAAAACGAGTGATGTGCCTTTGGGATAAATATTGAGGTGGAGTGAGATGTAGGTGATGTATCTTGTGTTTCAGAAGTTATTAGCTGCACTTGTGCAGCAATAGTACCGACATTAGGCAGTGCATCGCGTTTATATCCCACTTTAGGAGTAACTTAAAAGAAAGGATGTACGTGTGAGTTTTTCAAAATACGGATCATCATGTCACGACCAGGATGTCCAAGACGATCATGCCAAAGACTGTATGAGTCAGTGTCACATAGTTCGTTATTGGTGACGGTATAGGATTCAATAATCCTTATAGTGGTGAGGTACACTATAAGGATTAGTTTCTCTAATATGCTTTTCTCTTCCACATTCATTAGAGGTAATATATTTATATATATATATATATATATATATATATATATATATATATTCCTTTCTATTCTCACAATGAGTTTCCAAGTGATAGTCGTTGGCACGGATATCTTTAAAACTCAACAAGGTTCGATTTGCTCTCGGTGCAAATAGAGCCTCTGTGACTGTTATCATTATGCCATTAGGCATCAAGAACTTGACAATTTCTCGCCCTTTGATTAGTTTGGATGTCCCAATCATCGTAGTCACATATGAGTTATAAGAAATTAATTCAATAAATAATTATCTATTCCTTAAAATTGTGTGAGTAGTACCACTATCAGCTAAGCACTCGATTTCTCTGCGCGACATTCCTTGCACTATAGATACGACTTATTCTTAAAAAAAATAGATTGTCCAGGAGTTCCTTCGTCCTTCTCTGCTTTTGCTTTCTTCGTCCTTTACTGCTTTTTCTGTGAGAGTACAGAGAGAGGGCTGATTCGTGCTGATATCGTGTAAAAGTAAAAGACAAAAGGTACTAAAGAAAAGAGAGGCGGATCAAAGATTGGGGTTCTCATTAATTTAAGTCCCCTTTATATATGGGTACCAATTACATGGTTCTATAATTACAAAAATCTAATGAATACCTAAATTACCCTCATCAATAACTTGTTGATAGAGACACACTAAATGTGTATTTCTTTTAAAAATTTAGTTAATTTGCTACTTATTTTATGCTATCTATGGATATTTATTTAGTTAATTTGCTACTTATTTTATGTTATCTATGGATGTATTGTAGCTAACTCATTGTTAAACTTTTAATGTACATTCGCTATGACTTATAACTATTACATTTGTTGAAGTTAACTTCAATTTTGTATGTTGTCTAGGTGCGAGAATATATTCTTCAGCTATGACTTGTAAATTATTCCTATATTTATTCACGCATTCTAAGAGCTTTCGAGTGTTTCTTTTCATGGTTAGGCCGTCTATCTTCTTGATGAAATATCAACTGTTAGATTGTTGGGTTATTTCTTATCAATATTTAGACTTAAAAAATATTTTTTATCCATTACTGTAAATTCGAAGTCTCAACTCTAAATAGAGAGTAGTCATTTTGATTTTCAAATATTTACTTGAATCATTTCAAGTTGATTTTAAGAAATCATTAGATTTCATTTAAGATTTGTATGTAAAAAGAAATGCACATTTACGATAGAAAACTAAAATACAAATAATATTTTTTTTAATTTTATTATTTAAAACATTAGTCTATAATTTCTCTAGGGAAATAAATAAATTATCAAATTATACTATTGTTAAAAAATCACTATGAGAGAATAAGTAAATGATTGTATTAAAATATTAGCAATAGAGGAATCTCAATTAAAAAAAATAATGTTGTTATGATATTTGGTAATATCTATCATATATTACTTATTTTGCAAAAAAATCATTACATTTGACAAGTTTATTGTTGAATCATATATGAAAAATATGTTATAGTCAAAATAATTTATTATTTATTATATGTAACTCATAATTGTACGTCATTATATTTTTATCATTTGATGAAATTTAAAATATTGTGATGTCTATACACACACACACACACACACACACACACAACTCGTGTTTTGCACGAGAAAGACAATAAATACCATGACTTATATCGAAATTTCAATTCAAAATATTAATGATCCCTCACGTGTTTAAAAATATTAAAAATGACAGCACTAAAATTATCGTAGTTAAAAAAGTATTTATAATATTTAATATTTGTGTACTATATAATTCTCACTGGACACTTATTTAATAAAAACATAACTTTTTTATCTATTTAGATTTTGTCATCATCACCCGTGATTCAGGGACAACTGAACTAGTATATATTAAAATCCGGATGTGCAAATTTGGGAGAGAAAACCTTTCGTTGGCGTATCAGAAAATGTTTAACCAGAATCATTCAAGAATTAATTTTATTTTAATTCATGTGCATAAATTGTATAGGATGAAAAGTAGATTTGGATGACTATAATTCATTCATTAAAATTATCTATCAAAATATTTATCCTTTATAATATTCTATGTTTGAAAACAAAATCTAGAATTATAAATGAATATTTAAAAAAAAAAAATTGTAATCAGATTTGTTTATATTTACAAAATCACATCATGAATTTGGTGAACAAACTCCAAAACACATCTATATAAAATGATATGGGGGACTCTTCTTATGTATATTAGGTACTCATGTATTTTTCCTTTTATATTATGTATATTTTATTGTACATTGTTTTGACTAAATGTTAATTGGTATGGGGGAATTTGCTTACAAAATCGTGTGTGATAAAACAGACTAAATTCTTTAATGGTGATTTTTGATTTATTTAATAACACGCGTGTATCACATGAGATTTTTAAAAGACAAATATAAAAAATATTTGTGATAATTACAAAGTTTTAAAATTAAAATAAAAAACTCAAAGGATGATTCTCAACCCATGCCTTGTACATTTCTAGTATGTTTATTAATTATTCCAATTATCAATTTTTTTTTTTGTTTAGATTGAATTATATAATTATTTTATTTACATACTTTGTATAATTCAAAAGATATCTACTCTCAACTCGTGTGTCATTGCACATGTGTCTAATCAATATTTATCAAATATTATGATATATATACTCTTGTATTTTTATGTCTAGATTGAATTAATTTATTACTAATACTTAGTTACATACTTATATTATTGTAAATAATTCGTAAGTTACATATATAGAATAATGTTGAGAATTTCAAAAAAAAAAAAAAAATAATAACTTTTACTATAAATACACTTGTTTAATTACTTTCATAATTAAAATTTTATTTTAATTAAAATCATTTCATATGTAATTTATTTTCTTAACTAAAATAACTAATTTGGATTTTCTCTACTAATCATATATGACTTGTTTATATTTTTTAATATTAGCAGAATAAAAGAATATTGAATTAAATAAAAAAAATTTGAATAAGGCAAAATATAATAAAAAGAAAAGGATTAAATTAGGTAAAATATAAACAAGGAAAAGATTAAGTTAAGCATTATACAATAAAAGAAAAATATTAAATTAGTTAGATATTAGGCTCGAATAACACATAAGCAACTGAAGCACTAAAATTTTTATTTGTCAAACGAAGCATACGAAACAGACACATAGGTTAGAAGGATCCTGAATTAATATATAGGGGTGATTTCTTGATGATTATCTTGCATATTTATTTTTCGATTTGGACGAGTGTTTTTTTCTTTTTCTATTTTGCTGGTGAAATTCCTCTTAAGCCTCAAATAAGATTTAACATAACATTTAGCGAATAAATTTACCTATTATCAATATTTAGACTTTAAAAATATTTTTGATTCAATTACTGTATGTCCGAAGTCTCAACTATAAATAGTGAGTAATGGAAATAATCAAAGTCATATCAATCATTTTGATTTTCAGACATTACTCGAATCATTTAATGTTCATCTTAAAAAATTATTAGTAGGTTTGATTTAAAACTTGTATATAAAAAAAATGCATATTTGTGATAGAAAACTAATACAATTTATTGTTAATTTTTTATTATTTAAAACACTAGTCTATGACTTTTCGAGAAAAATAAAAAAATTATCAAATTATACAAATGTTAAAACATCACTTCTAAGAAAAATAAATAAACTATTGTATTAAAATATAGTAAGATGAGTTTTGATTAAAAAAAAAACACTTTTGTTATGTACAACAATTTGATATTTAGGCATGTTATGTAATAAATTATTGTATTAAAATATGGTAAGATGAGTTTTGATTAAAAAAAAAACACTTATGTTACTTTGCAGAAAATTATTATTTTTGATTTTTTTTTTTAAATCATATATGAAAAACATGTTACATTAAACAACAATTTCTTATTTATTTGATGTCGTAAAAAGGGCGATGTGTAGTTCATAATTGTTTGTCATTACATTTTTATCATTTGATGAAATTTAAAATTTTGTGATATCTAATTTTTCTAAAAATAATAGTATATACCCCGTGTTTTGCAAGATCAAGACATAAATATCATGACTTATATCGGAATTTCTTAATATAGCAATTCAAAATATTATGCATATAATAAAAATTAGAGCAATTCTCTCTCACAAGTTTAAAAACATTAAGGATGACAGGTAGAAAAAAATTATCAGAGTTAAATAAGTATTTATAATATTTAATATTTGTGTGTGATATATTTTCAAGTGAATATATATATANTATATATATATATTGATAAAAACAATTTCTTATATATTTAATTTTTGTCATTACATATCTGGTTATTACTTGTGCATCACATGGATCAACTGCACTAGTATATATTACAAGCCCACGTTTGAAAATAAAAATAAGAATGAAAGTTTGAGCGGAAATATTTTTTAAATTGTGTTTTTCTTAAGTGAAAAGTTCTCGATAACTCTCGTCATTAAAATGATTGACCAGTGACAGATTTTGCGGCTAATATTAGTTATGACTAGATGAGTTAGTCGTGCGATGCAGGGGTGTAATGAAAGATGATTTTTAAATATGAAAATCAAAATATTTATTCATAAGAACAAACAATATAAAATTAAACTAAATAAAAAATTTAAATTAACTATAATCATAAATTTGGAAAGATTTCTACATTAGTCATTTATTTTCTTATTTTTTGTTTATCCTCATTACAAACAATTTTTTTAGACATTTTTCGCACTAAAAAGGAAAATACTGACATAAGCATAAATTAAAAGGGAACAACAACTTGTTGAGTTTAAGTTTTATTCATGCGTAGCGTGGTCAAGTTCTCTTAGCGACATAAAATAGTCCAATATTCCATTTTCGTCCGTCACACAAAGATAATCCAGTTACCATATTTAATATATTATTAAATTTTCATTTCCACACATACCCTTAATTAATATTCTTGAAATACTACTTTTCTACCTCGTAAGTTGAGAATTAATGATTACAATGAAAAATCTTACTATTCCAATAACAAATATACTAATTCCAATACTGATTTTATAATTATTAATTGATATTAATAAATTCAAGAAGGGTATAATTAGAAAATACTAACTAAATTAATGATTTAACTATATAAACTATTCATTTCTTAATATGTGTGAAATCAATTGAAGAATCATCATTTTGGGACGGAGGGAGTATCTGATAAATATTTTTTTAAAAAGGCAAAGTTTCAATCGCTATTGTCAACGTCGGACCTAATAACGGTTGTTCTGCCAAGACTGACTTTGATTAAGAGTGTTTAATTTAGATTCATGATTTGTTGATATATCACAAGAAATTAAAATTGCTAACTGGCATCGACTTATCCTTACAGTTGTTAGAATAAGACTGACAATCCCGTAGAAAAAACAAAACGAAAGGACAGGAAAACATTGTTCACAGTTCCCAATTTCATATTGATCCCATCACCCTCATTGACCTCATCAAACAAACCTGTATATCTTTGTACGCCTCTAACCATCTAGAAAGGGCATAGTAATGAATTGAGCAAGAATAAGAAAGAAAATGAAGTTAATTAAAGAAACTGATCCTATGTATCCTTTGCATTTTATATGAAGATAAATATCTTCAACTTTATTTATGGCGTATTTTTTTATGTTTGTACCAGTATTAGTTGAGATTTTGAATTCTAATATTTAGAATTTTAGGATATTCAAAATTTTTGAACAGTAACAATTCTAGTTTGTTATAAAATTCAGAATTTTTTACTTTATTTATTTTCATGTAGATGTCAAAGAATGTCGGAAAAGAAATCATGTGGGTGATAATGTATTATTATATTATATATGATGTCAAATCATGTATGAAAAGTAGATGGTAGTATATTATTATATTGTATTAATAATATTTAATTATTTAATTGTAAAATATTGTTATTTGAGTATTTGATTTTTAAGTTATAAAACAAACTAGTATTCGGTATTCAAAATACCGAATTTAGTATTTTGAATGGTAGGCAAACATAGACACCACATCAATTACTTAATGCTTCTCAAAATATTAAAAAATATATACACACAATTCAACTAAAATACTTTTATTTAAGGCAAAGACTCAAATGTGACCGTCACACGGGTTCTCTACCATATGACGAAGCCCCATGCCCAAGATCCGAACATCAAAACGGTCACATATAAAAAGGAACGAAAAGTGAAGATAAGCGAGCCACTCTATTCTCTCTCCACCCCGAAAATCCTAATCACTACCAAAATGCTGAGAAACGTCTCAGCTCCGTCGCACAAATCTCAGCACGCCTCCGCGCCCCCAACCTCCATTCATTGCAAAAAGTCCGCCCCTTTCATACTTTATGTTGTCTTGTTGAAATATCTCGTTCTCTAAGACTGAGGATTTCAAATCTAGGCCCGAAATAAAATTAATCGGGGCGTGAATTGTGAAGTAATATTTCACCCGTATGGATCTAGGTTTTACATATTTACACCGTTGAATTCTCGACTTTTGCTCTTTGTGGTTTCATCCGCGTTCAGGTATGTTCTTGTTTTTATACAGTCTAGTTTTATTTGTATTCAAAATGCATTATTTAATAGTTTGGTTTGCTAATTTAGTATTTCTTTTAGTATGTACTTTCTGTAGCAATTGAAGGATAAGAAAACAAAAGTAAAAGAAATTGAGGAAATAGAGGGCGGTTGTATTGAGGAGAGGTGAGCGTAGCCGCAGCGGGGATGGAGTTAGAGTTGAAATGGGGATGATGTCATTTTTTTGGGTAGAATAACTATAATAAAATGAAATTTATAAATTCTATCACAATATCAATCAATCTTTGTAAGTGTTATTAGTTTTTGTAAATAAATTGCTATTCCCTTTGTTTGACAATTTTTATGTCTTTTATTTCCCTTGAATTGGTGTTTGACTTTGACATTGCAATTAGAATTCTCTTCTTCCTATTATCTTTGTAGAATGCGTTATTATATATTTAATAATGACAATATTTATAATATGTTTGTTTCCACACCATTTGAAGTTCTTACCATGAATGATATTATATAAGCTTGTTTATAGTCTGAAAGGAAAATATGTTTTAGTTTTGCACTTTTCTACTAGATAAATATGGTTAAATTCTTATTCAAAATCAAAATTGATTTTCAGGAAGCACTTGCCTTCTATTTTTAAATGGTCATGTGATGGAACATATTTGTCTTTCATGCATCATAGCATGTATGTGATATATTTAGAATTTTTGATCTGTTGTGGTAATTGGAAACCTATTTGTATCTATGTAGGGTGATGCAAACATTGCTTTGGAGTGACGGTGCTCGTAAAGTGTTGTGAATACGCATGAACCAGCTACAACTATTATACAATAACTTGTCTGCAAGGCGTTTTGGAAGATTTGGCTTAATTTCCTTAAATTATCAATCTCCAATGTAACCTCGCCTCACCACCATCATTACGTTGCGACAGACAGAAAATCGTTAACCGCATCTCCCGTGCCTTTGACAGCCAAACCATTGATTTCCCCCTTCTGATGAGCGGTGCTTCTGCTTATCGGGCTATATGTTGAGAATGAGCTTTATACTTGTAGAATTTCTCTTATGATTTCATAAGATAAAGCATGTAGCATTAATTTTGGTTAATTATTTGTAAGCTCATTCGTTTAGTTAATGTTATTATACTATTTTTAGAGAAGAAAAATGTTATTATAGTTTGATGTGAAATGTTATTTTGATGTTAAAGTAAGTAAATCGCTGAGGCTGAAAAACATGAATTTGTGAACCTTTTCAAATTCAAGTATTGTGTTTCATATATGCAAAAAAATTGTCACTTTTGTCTTAAAAGGTGTCACTTTTGCTGAAAATAATGTCACTTTTTATAAAAGTTTACTTGTTTAAGTTTGTTTGTTTTTTTTTCAATTTTAGTTTTCTGCTTGATATTAATTTCTTGCTTTGGTTTATGAAAGGTTCTGTTAAAATCTATTTTTGCGAACATTTTTAATGCAAGTACTATTTTTTCCTTATATAAAAATATTGTTACGTTTGTATCCAAACGTGTCACTTTTTTTTTGCATCCAACCTTGTCACTTTTTTATATAATTTTACAATTGAGCACTTAACTCAAAACTTAATCTTGTCACTATTTCAATTAATGTCATCACTTTTACACTAAATAATATCACATTTTCACTAAAAAGTGTCACTTTTACTAATATTCAACTATTTAACTTTAAAAAAGTCACATTTTCAAATAATACTTTCAGTTTTGCACTAAAATGCGTCACTTTTTACAAAAAAATTGTCAATTTTGCACTAAAAATTACCACTTTATAAATTATTTTATAATCAAACATTGCATAAAATATATCGGTGTCATTTATGCACAAAAACGTGTCAAAATAATCACTTTTGTTATTACTGTCACTTTATAAATAAAAAGTGTCACTTTCTAATAGTTGATAGTAATCGTTATTTTTTGTATTTTTTTTCCTGTAAAAAAAAATGTCACATTTGCACCAAAATATGTCACTTTTGGCCAAATAACTGTCACTTTTGATTTTATGCAGAAAAAAAGTTGCTACACAAATTATAGTAGTCTAGTTATAATACAGTCACTTCTTAAGATATTACTGTCACTTTATAAATCAAAAGTGTCACTTTCTAATAGTTGATAGTAATCGTTATTTTTTGTTTTTTTTTTCATGTAAAAACCTGTCACATTTGCACCAAAATATGTCACTTTTGTCCAAAAAACTGTCACTTTTGATTTTTTGCAGAAAAAGAGTTGCTACACAAATTATAGTAGTCAAGTTATATTAATGTCACTTCTTAAGATATTACTGTCACTTTAAAAACAATTCTAATAGTTGATATCTAATCGTTATATTTGTTTTTTTTTTTTCCTGTAAAAAACTGTCACATTTGCACCAAAATATGTCACTTTTGTCCAAAAAACTGTCACTTTTGATTTTTTGCAGAAAAAAGTTGCTACACAAATTATAGTAGTCAAGTTATATTAATGTCACTTCTTAAGATATACTGTCACTTTCTAATAAAAGTCACTTTTAGTTGATAGTAATCGTTATTTTTTATTTTTTTTCCTTTAAAAAAATGTCACATTTGCACAAAATATGTCACTTTTGTCCAAAAAACTGTCACTTTTGATTTTTTGCAGAAAAAGAGTTGCTACACAAATTATAGTAGTCAAGTTATAATACAGTCACTTCTTAAAATATTGCTGTCACTTTATAAATAAAAAGTGTCACTTTCTAATAGTTGATAGTAATCGTTATTTTTTTTTTTCATGTAAAAAACTGTCACATTGGCAACAAAATAGGTCACTTTTGTCCAGAAAACTGTCACTTTTGATTTTTTTGCAGAAAAAGAGTTGCTAAACAAATTATAGTAGTCAAGTTATAATACTGTCAATTCTTAAGATATTGCTGTCACTTTATAAATAAAAAGTGTCACTTTCTAATAGTTGATAGTAATCGTTATTTTTTTTTCCTGTAAAAAACTGTCACATGTGCAACAAAATGTCACTTTTGTCGAGAAAACTGTCACATTTGCACCAATTCGAAAAACAAACTCCACACACTGTCTACTGCAATACAAAAAAAGATGCGCAAAACACTCCTAACATGGATCATCCTCACATTGGCCGCCACCACCACCTCCGACACATTCAACATCCTAAAACCCCCAATCATCACAAAATCTAACTGCCCCAGCAAATGCGGCGACCTTACTGTCCCCTACCCCTTCGGCATCGGCGCCGGCTGCGACGTCGAGAAATGGTTCGAGCTCAACTGCAGCACCGTCTGCTGCCCTCCCCGTGCCTTCATCGAGTATACATTTATACAGAGAACTCAAAAATATTTTTAAGTGGATATTTTGATTTTCCATCATTGCCCTCATGTTTGTAGTCATTTTAGGTCTTTTCTGACGAGGAATAAAATTACCACGTCTCGTTATACCCACCAACAAGACATACGATAATAAATTCACTTTACACAAACAAGCCAGTTGTATGTGTATTCCATTGTTATGGGAAACATGATAATTTAGAACTAAGAACACAGAAAGACTCTAACATCGCATTCCAACCTACTATAATGCGTTACTTTGCCAAAAAAAAAAGTAGTACATCGAGTATACATCATGACAACTTAGTCCACAACCAGTGAATAACATTACCAATAACATAAAAAACTCAAATAAAAAAAAAATCATTGAAAGTTTCTCATAAATAATTTAATTCCATGAAACATAAATTTGCAATAAAAGAAAAAAAATTATAAATTTGCAGTAAAATCAACTCTCTAAAAAATAAAGAAAAACAAAAAGAAAAAGAAAAAAAATAGCGATACATACGAAATATAAATCTACAATAAAATTATTGTTGTTGTAGTATAAGAACGATCGATTTACCTTTCTTAAATTTTTGAATTTCATCTTCCATTACAAGTGCGGAATTGGGGGCTTTGCAACGGGGTATGAAGATGATTGTGAATCGGGCCGAATTATTGCAGTGGGTGGAGATTTAGCGGGTGGAGGCGGCGGCAATGAGATTTTGTGCAGCGTTGAGCAGCGTTTGGATGGGATTGTTGCCTGTGATTTGGAGTGTTGTTCTTTATGCACTCTGTCTAGGTTTTTCAGCGGGTTTAGAAACAAGGAGAAGGGGTCCCATTATTATTTTCTTTTTTATTTTTCTGCTTTATAGGTGATTAATTATTAGAGTGGGTTTGGGCTTGAGAGGATTTGGAACTCCGTTACATAAAAAAGGATCCGTGTGACTGTCACACAAGAAACTTACTCTTTATTTATTTAAATTGGTCGGAAAAATAGTATTTTTTACCCATTATTTCATTTTGACACTATTTTTTAATAGGAATGGCGGGGCGATGATGAAGGTGATAATTATTATTAAATAAACTATAATCTATACATGTCGAATCATATATAGAATATATATAGCGTTTTGATTTTGACATTTTATCCCACGCAAATCAGTTCAACTAATCCAAAAAAATACAAAGGAAATAGGTAAGCATTTTTTAATTCACTATCACATCAACATCAAAATTATTTGTTCAATCACACGCCAAATAATACTTTATCAAACCCCTTGAGGCTTTTCAAAACCATTCACTTGCATTTAGAATCCAACACATACGGTCAATGACAATGCCAAATTCGGTTTTTCCTTTCCCTTCTTCAAAACTAAGCTCCTTTTTTTTTTTCAGCTACCAAATCAATAACTACACGCGTGCGCGCCAAAAAAAATAATATTAATAATTTAAAAATAAGTGATGAAATATTGTGAAGGCAAAGGGGTTGGATTTTTACAGCCATCTGCAATGAAATGAGTTTTCAGCCAATCACCCAATTGTGATTGACGTGTTCTCTACCCTTAACTATAACGTGAGATTTTTTATTTTCTTAGTTAAATGGATATTATTGGAATTAGTTGTGTGAATATAGTAAAAAGTAGAACTAGTAAGTTAAAATTTAATGAGTGTATTAAATAATTGATGGGGTTATATATAGAATAGATTTGGGGCACATTTTGATTGTTTATTTTATTATTGTTTTTTTTTTTTTGAAAGACTCAACTAACACACAAAAAAAAAATATCTGATCTAAATATAAAGAAAAAAAATATTACACATGTCATTTATGAAAATTGAACTCGGGTCTACTTGTCCCGAAGAAATATCCCACACCATTGGGATAAAGCCAATTCCCAATTATTGTTTTCAAACATCTAAAATGTTAGAGTATGTGTAATTATATTAGTATTAATTAACATATATTAGCTAGGCTAGTAATTAGCATAGAATAAGTGCTAATGACCTAATTTGTAGCCTTTGTTATGTTCGTATTCTTGTATAATAGGAACAATGATATTTCAATTCAAGCATCAGAAGATATTCCTTCTTTCATGGTATCAGTTTAGGGCACGATTTCTTATTTTCTTCCTTCCTCTTCCGCTGCGCCCAATTGAATCTTGGAAAAATTCCTATTTACTACCAATTCTAAACTACTGATTACCATATGATGCTAATACTTATATTTATTATCATTTAAGTAATATATATACCGTATAATCCAAAACATACTCTAAATTAACTATATTACCCTAATTGACCTAAAATTAATATATACTTCTCCTAATTCTGTTTGGTATAGAATAGGACGGCCCAAGTGCATCTCTCTCTCTCTCCATTCCCCTCATCTTCTCCACAAACACACACATCTCACGCACTGGTGACCGAGTATGGCGAATTGACATACCAGAGCGGTAGATAGAGGTCGCCACACCAAGCGCGTACACCCCAATCGCCGCCACCACAACCTCCTTCCTAGGTATGAACACCGCCCCAAAGCCCACAATCCCCGTCGCACCCAGCGGCACCCTCTTCAAAACCTCCATCCTCGCACCCGATCGACGACCTCCGCAAACACCTCCGCCGCGAACTCCTCGAATTTCATCTCGTCCAGATTTACTTCTTCCTGTCGGGCCGGCCGGCGAGAGAGGATGGCCGACAAAACAAAATCACCATGAGTAGGTGAGGCACGGTTGTCGTCTCAGAAGTCGGACCCAACCCCAAATCTCAAATCTCCTCCAATCCCAGATCTGTAATGTCCCATCCCCAGATCTGAAAACTCCACCACTAGGGTTCGACGATTGGACTGGATGGAGGTGGCGGATTCGCCATGGATGTTGCTCCAATTTTTCAACTGCTGTTTACTGGGTGTGTAATGAAATTTATTGATTATTCTTTGGTTTTTTTTTTCTATTCAGCCTTATTTATTTAATTTTTTTTCCAAAAATTTGTTGTTTGTATAATATCAGAAGAATTAATGGGCGAGTGAGTATGGAATTTAGAATAAGAATTGTGCAGAGGCGGCAAATGAACCATGACTGCTGCTCTATTTTCTTACTTGTGTTGCGTGAGCATTAGAATCTGATATTGTATAACTTAATATGAAACTTAACAATATAATATAAAATTGCATAAGTTAATATGATATTGAACGATGTAGTGTAAAATTATGAATATAGTATGGAATTTTATAAATGTTGTATGAAATTTTATGAATGTAGTATGGAACTTAATGAATGTAGTATGGAATTCGTAGTATAAAATTTTACGAATGTAGTATGAAATTGGAATTTTTATGAATTGGAATTCTAAAATGTAGTATGGAATTTTATGAATGTAGTATGAAATTCGTAGTATGAATTGGAATTTTATGGATTGGAATTCCACAACGTAGTATGGGAATTTATTAATGTAGTATGAAACTCGATAGTATGAATCGAAATTTTATGAATCGGAACTCCACAACGTAGTATGAAACTTTATGAATGTAGTATGGAATTCTATAAAACTCCACAACGTAGTATGAAATATTTTATGAATGTAGTATGGAATTCGATCGGAGCTCGATAATTAACATGGTAGTATGACATTAATATGAATCTTATTTGAGATTAGTAAGGATAAATTTGTACTTTTATTTATTAATTTGATTAAATGAGAAGTTGAATGAGTAAATGAGAATCAATACTTTTCAATAGATTTTTTGGGAATAAATATTTTCCTATTGGAGTAAATGAGAATTGTCACTTGAATCTTTTATTCTCGTTTTCTGAGCGTCTTCTCACCCCATTGACAACCACCATGTCAACCACGAAAAATTCCTTCCATCTAGCCCTCGTCGTCTTGAATATCAAAAATAATATCACCATAACCCTCGAGATGGAAAACGTCCAATATGCGATATGGGGTGAAATCTTCACGATTCACCAACCATATTGTACCACCGAAAACGGGCAAAGAAAAACCACCTACCATTTACAACAAGGAGTTAAGGTCGTCTCTCGTCGCTATGGTCCTTCAATGGATCAACGCAATAATTTTGAGTGATTGCACACAATCCTTAAACCCAACTCCACAGCCATGGAGTTTTGGAATTGTTTGCGTAAAATATTCCAAGACAACAAAAACTCCTGCGCCGTAACCCTCGAACAGGAGTTTTCGTACACCACCATGGGAATTTTTTGACTGCCTCAGCATATTGTCAGCGACTCAAGGTCCTATCTGATCAACTATAAAATGTTGACGCTCCCGTATCCAACAATCGACTCGTTCTTCAATGGTATTCGGTCTCACATAAGCCTACAAATGAGTCAGCATGCTAATCTGTCAAAGTGACCCTCTTTCACCATTTTATCAAGCTCGTCTCATGCTCACCCCCGAGGAGGTGAGTTTTGCGAAACAAGTAACTCAATATCATTTATATTGAAATTGGGACCGACAACATCTTGCACCATATCGACGTATGCATTTGATGATGATCCCCCAACTTCAATAACAGCAGGCGATGAGATGAGATCGGTTTCCCCATGATGAGTCCAAATGTAGTAATCAACAATGAACCATTTGGTACCGAGGTGACATTTTTATCTCATTGATAGACCTATAACTAGAGTTCTTACACTTAGTTCGTGGGCAAGGGCATTTCAGTTTATCACCGTCCCTCTCTGCAGAATCATGCGTGAGTGCAAATTGTACGAAATTATCTACACCGGCCACGAACGCTGGATTTAGAAATCCGATAATATTCCGTTTGTACATCCAACTATGACCATCAGTCATCCTAAGATTTCTGAGTGTCAGCATTACGAGAAGAATGAGTAATTCGAGTTATAATTGGTAAGGCTTCTATCCCATTCAAGAACGTGACATTTAGTAGTATGTATTATCTTAAAATATGCAGTTTTCTTATATTCAAAATTTCGGCAGCATCTCCCCTCAGTTCTCGTAGTACACGTATATTTCAGTTCACCCGAGAACAATAAGAGAGATGCAGAAATTGAAATTTCAAAACTAAAAAAAAAACATACACATAAGATAACCATACTACAAGTCACATTCTCAAACTGTCCGAAAATGGGATAATTCGAAATTTAGTATCAAACTCTATATTTGATACTAAATCTCAAACGGGTCTAAGGAATATTGGAATAATTAGATACTTAGTTTCAAATTTTCTATTTGATATTAATTCTCAAACGAGTGATCTATATATAATTGATTATCTACAACAATATGAATCGCTTCACTTTGCCAAGGTTTCAAATAAGAAATTACCACCGTCACATTTTTAAAAAATATTTTAAAAATTTAAATAAAACCACGTGACAACCTATCATATTTCTTAAAAAATTTAAGAAAACTCGCTATTGGAGGGACAACACCTCCCGGCCGGCGCCGTAACCCACGTCAACATCCGGCGGTATACAACCAACAACATCAATGACAATAATATATATATAAACAAAATTAAACCCCGGCCGATCACCACGGCCTCCCATTCATGTAAAATATACAATTCTTCTTTTTAAATCCCGGCCAATCACCACGGCCTCCCATGCATGAACAATATAATGGGTGCATACATATATCACAATATAATTTGTGGGTACAAAAATTTAAACTATATAAGTTTTAAACTGAGGTATACATATAACTACAATTTATATTAAAACTATTTAAATCCCAAATCTGATTAAAAAAACATATTTTTATTAAAAAAAAAAGAGCAATCAGATTTTTATTTTATAAAAAAATAGATTTTTATTAAAAAAAACAAATTTTTATTTTATAAAAAAATAGATTTCTATTTAAAAAAAAAAAACAGATTTCTATTTAAAAAAAAAACAGATTTTTATTAAAAAGAAAAAGAAAACAGATTTAAAAAAAAAATAGATTTTTATTTTATATTTGCTAAATTAACGTATATTCTATCAAATAGATATATTGTAGGTTTATTCAATTAAAAATTAATTCATAATAATCAAAAAAATAATAACAATTAACAAAATATCCAAAAATATTAATAATTAATTCATAATAATTAAACAAATAATAACAATAAACAAACATCAAAAAATATTAACAATTAATTTAATAATTAAAAAACTAATAACAATAAACAAACATCCAAAAATATTAACAATTAATTCATAATAATTAAACAAATAATAACAATAAACAAAAATTCAAAAATATTAACAATTAATTCATAATAATTAAAAAAATTAATAACAATAAAATTACCTTTGTCTCGAGACGGCGACGACGGTGGTGGTGGTCGAGGGCGATGGAGCAGGCGATGGCGGTGGTGGTTGGCGACGGGGCTGGAGCAGGCGACAGAGCTGGTGGTGGTGGTGGCGACGGCGACCTGCGAGCGGGGCGGAGGTTTTCGGCGACCTGCGACGGAGGGTTTTGGGGGTCTTTTTTTGCAGGCGACGGCGCTGGTGGGTGGTGGGTGGGCGACGGCGGACGGAGGCACGCGTGGTGGTGGTGGGCGGCGGCGACCTGTGACGGGGGGGAGGGTTTTGGTTTTTTTTTTGTTGTGTAATTTCGACAGACTGAGGGGGGAAGGGAAGGGCGACATTTTAGGGTTAAAATCCTGACGGCCATGCCCGTCAGGATTCTCAATACTTATACGCTGACGGCCTTGCCCGTCAGCGTATATATTTTTGTTTTTCTTAAAAACAAAAATTATATCTTGACGGGCATGCCGGTCAAAATTATTACGCGGGATAAATTTCCGCTCTATCCCTGAGGGGCTGCTGGTGGGGATAGTTGCTGACGGCCAAGGCCGTCAGAAAATCTCATTATAGTAATCCCATCTTCCCTTGATATAACATTTACAGACATCTGTACTTCATCCATGATTTCAGGTGTACAAGGGTTTGCCTCTTCTTCAGGTTGTAAGTAGGTGAGCTCTTCGTCCTCAGTCATGATCATGTAGTTTACCCTATTCTTGCACCTGTGCGTGGTATAAACCTCTCATCACAATTGTAACACAAACTCTTTTCCCTTCTAACTATTATTTCCCAGCGATTAAGAGTGGTTGGGGGGGTTTTGTGTGTAACTGTGGCTTGGTTTTTGTGCACCAAAAGTTGTGTTATCTGTGTTTTTGTGGGGTATGGGGTTTGCATTGTATTTGTTAGGACCTTTCAGTTTCTTGGGACCTTTAAGTTTCTTGGTAATGGCTTCTAGGGTGATTAGTTGATTTCTGCTCAGGTCTATGGCTTATTGTAGGGTTTGGGTTCAAACATGGTAATGAATGCTTGTACTTCCTCTGATAACCCACTAATAAAGCTAGCAACAAAATACTCCTCAAAATACCTTTGGTTAAGGATCAACATGCAAGTTTTTAACTCTTCAAAAAAAGATGTTAAAAAAAGGCATTTTTATTAGTTACCAGCAGTATCCCACAGGCCTAAGTTAACGGTGCTTCCATTGACGACCACATTTGTACTAAAATTATCAAATACAGTGGGCACATAATCCTGTTTCATTAAAAAGTAAATAAAAATGTTAAACAATCAAAAAGGCATATATCAAACAGAAACAGAACACTGCATCATATCAGATATAACCTAACTACGAATGAGAGATGCAGACGTGATATAAAATAAATCACACAGAAACTAATTGGATACTAATAGAAACCTTTGTTTACTTCCATTAAAATTAAGTAAAACTCCTTCAATTGCTCAAATCTGGTTGATATGATTTCTAAAAATTGTACCCAAGAAATGTCACTGTTACTATTGTTAAGATTTTGATACCATTGGGCTGTCTTGCCCTCGAAATGCATAGCAACTATGATTACTTTTGACTATATGATATAAATGGCATCAACTTAAAATACTCATTATTAAAACTTATAGAATAAAATCTCATTCTCGTTCAAAGTCCAAATCAAATCCTCCATTTTCTACCTAATCTTGTGTTGACTAGAGATCAAAGCAAAACGAGATGAAATAACAATAAAATAAAATAAAAAGAATTGATTATTACTTTTCGATTCTAACTAATCTTCTAACAATTAAAAAAAATGCTAGGCACATAGGGGTAAAATAGGATTTAGACAGAATCTAGTCCCAAATGAACCAGGTAACGCACACCACGGTTCTATGAACAATTTTACGGTGGTAAACCCAATTTTTGACGCGCTACATCACAGCTAAACTCCGCAAGCCCCATCCTTGCGTTCACGAGATCAAATTCCACCCACATATTCTGCTGCTGATGGTGCCCAATCACATACGCCTCCACGCCCAACATATCCGAGTTCCCAAACGTGAAACAATATATCTCGTCCCCGTTCCGGTTCGTACCCGGAACTCTATACAGCAATTTCTCGCCCGACACACTCATTTCCGCTCCCCGAAACATCAAAGTCACACTCGGCAACGGCGGCAAAGACTTTCTGCTCAGTTCGACCCGGTAGCACAAATCCATCGCCCCTTGAAATACGAAATTTGGATCATTCAACGGCCTCAAAATACGCGTGGTCCGCCTCAAGAACTCGTTTCTCAAGGCAGTGTAAGCCTGGCCGAGCAGGAAAGTGAACTGGGTGCCCGAGTCTACCATGGTTTGACCCGCCCCGGTGTGGTCCGGTTCGAATACGTATTTCGGCAATTTCAGAACCGTATCCGAGACCCGGATCCCTTCCAGCTGGACCGTGTATGCGACCCGGTCGAAATACGGCAACGGAGTCGACATTCGGACCAGCGGGGTGTAGTTCAGAGGCCCCAGCCATGGAAACTCGGACTCTCCGAGGAGCAAAACACCAGACGAGTCACGGCCCGATATGCAGTACGAGAATTTACGAAGGCCCATTTGCGAAACGAAGGATAAGTTGCCGCGGTTCATGCCGATCAACCCGGTCGCCTTGGAGTCCTCATCCGGGTTGGATGTCGACCCGGAGTCCATGCACCCGAACACCGTACCCGGGATGCTACCCGACCCGCCTAGGCGGAAGTAGTCGGAGGCTAGGGTGCCCTCGACGGAGGAGGCGTCGGCGTAGGAGAGGATGGCGTGGCAGAGCTTGTTCGGGTCGCAGGAAACGGGTAGGGTGAAGTCGCGGGTGCGGGTGGTGCAGGTGGGCGAGGCGCAGGGGATTGGGTGGTAGGTGGTGGAGAGGCGTGGGGCGAAGGAGAGAGGGGTGGTGGGGGTCTTCTTGCAGTGGAGCCAGGAGAGCTCGCTGCCTGTGTCGAGGACCATGGTAACTTGCTGTGGGGGCGACCCCACGGAGAGGGAGACGGTGAGGGAGACGTTGTGGTGGAAGGAGAGCTTGTTGGGCGGGCGTGGGATCGACTGGGATGAGATTTGCTTGGCCTTGAGGTGTAAGATGAGGGGCGATGATGAGCTTGGGTGCACCAGGAGTGCGAAGCAGACGAGTATTTGGAGTTGGGCAAAAACCATGGCTGCTTGTGATGTCATCATGTCTCTGTGTTTTTTGGGGTTTAGTTTTGAGAGAGGGTTTTGGAGGTTAATTTGTCTGTCTGCATTTGCAACCGCGTGTCTACTGGTTTTCACACGGCTTAAATAAGTTATTTTAAAATTAAATATATTGTTTTTTTTTTTTTAAATAATGTGTTAGGGAAACATAGTATGCATTTATTAAATACCGGAGAAAAATGTTACAATTTCCTATATTATCTTCTAAATAATATAGTAGGCTACCTGTGTATCTACATATTACTCTTTCCCAAATGTTTATTAATTTAACGCTTTTTATTATTATTTTATATTTTTAAATTTTTTTCTAAATAAAATAATATTATATTCACTTGATATTCTATAAATAAAATAGGGTGTAGGGAGAGGGAGTACCATCATTTGACCTCAACTTGTTGGTAACAATAAATCAATGGAAAAAAAAGAGGGGCGGCATGGGTACGTGTAAGTTGTTTATGGTCATAGCCACATAGGTATGGTGGATGCATGATGGTATATTGAGCTGGAATGCTACACCAAATACACTACTTGAGGTGTAAGATATTGAAGTTTATTTATTTATTTTAGTATTTCTCTTTTAATCTCATTTTGTTTGTTATCATAATATGAAAAATTAAAAAATAATCATATTAGTTAGAAAATAAGATAATATCTTCAGAAAGATGATAAATATTAAATATTTCATAATTATTATTAACAAATAAACTTATGAATTATTTGACTTGTAATTATATAAGAATAATGACTAAATAAAATAGATGGGGTTAATTTGTTGGTTCAGTTAGCGCCGAGTCCAACTTAATTAAATGCGGGATGCAAAAATTTCTAGGTACAGAAGTAATATAAAATTATAAATTTTAATGCCCCTGCTGTGTCATTATTAATACATTATTAGATGATTGTGATTTTCTTTATATCTTAAATGGTATTAACTTCAAACCATGACTTCCAAGTAAATCCACTCATAGTCATAGCTGTGGTGACGTTCTGATCAAGTGAAGAGTTTAGTTCATTATCATCATGAACTGTAGGTGTTCCAAGGTTACCAAATATTATACGCAACATGTCTCACTGAATTATACCATTTGTATTTAGGTATGAGCACTCATATTTTCTACCATTTGAAGGTACACCTCTAATTAATCTTTATGAATTCATTATGTCAAGATCTATTGTTGAATTGATCTATTGTGAAATGAAACTAGGACTATTTTCAAAAGACTCCCTATGACTCTTTAACCAATTTAGGGAGTTAAAATAATGAGATTTGTTCCGATAGCTTCTTTATAAGGATTTCTCAAATTAGGAGCTCTCTATATTTTTCTTCAAACTCCCTAAATGTAGAGAGCCAAACTTGGCTTCCTATTATTATTATTTTTTTAAAGTAGTCTTCCTATAAATATATGATAAATAGTTTATAAGTATGGAGTTGTTTGAATAAAACTGAAATAGGGAGTCTTTACAATAGAGAGCTAGTATAAGTAGGGAGTTTGATAAAGTGAGATAAAGAGTCTAAAAAAATAGAGATAATTACTTTAGAGAGTGAGAATTAGGAAATTTGGTAAGAAGTTTGTTGGAGTTAGTCTAAGCTAGCTCGGTCCTTCTTAAAATAGAACTAGATTGGATTATACTTAAAATAGCAGCCGACGGTGAATACTTGTATTAGACCACATTGATTGATCATGACTTATCAGATTATTTGACCAGATACTATGATATACTCCCTCCGATTTTTAATAAATGACGTTCTGGCTTGAGATGAGAGAATTAAAAATTGTGTAATCTGACTAAGTTGAACCAAATAATCAATCTTTTAAATATGTATAATTAGCTTTTACATAAATTAAAAAAAGAAACTCTTGTTTATCTCTATTAGGATTGTGATGGGGATAAAATCAACAGAAAATGTGATAAATATCTTAAACGTCATTTAATAGAAAGAGTCTAAAACGTCAATTAATTAAGAACGAATGGAGTATTAGTTTTTGTACGATAATGTATTGAATTATTATACGATGTAATGATTTGTCTACTATGATGCATTGGTTTATAAAATTTTGACCTATCGACATATCCATCAGTCTGGCCTCACAAGAGTGTGGGTCATGGCGGACATACTTGGCTTGACCCTTACAAAAGAGAATTTGTACACAATCAGTATACATATACTGTCGTGTTGAAAAGGTATTTTACGATCGTAGAACAACCTAACTGCCCGTCATTTTGTCACCTCTACTTGTAGACAAGGACCTTTAAGTCAATTGACAAGGGTATCATTTTCACCAACTTGATTCGCCTAACTCGGACAAAAAACTCTCTTTAATTTCGTGGCGTGGAAACGAAGGGCAAAAGGCAGTACATAGTCTTAGTTAGGCAGCGATAAACAATGGAAATGCAAAAAAGTTGATTCTCTAACATATAATAGGATTTAACACGGGAAGATGCTAGGTGATACCACACCAAACCTGTTCCATTTGGAGAGAAATTAAAGATAAAAAGGGTTGTTATGTGGATAAAAAATTATTAAAACCCAAAAAGAAAACATATTCTCTTAGTTGGAGACAAGGGTTTTGATAAAGATTTGTTTGGCTGAGCAGGGGATGTACAGTGCTAGTGGGCAATAGAAGACAAAGTAGAGGGTTGAAATGTTGCAGGGGTGTGGGTTACAGTTGTGCAAATCAAACCAAGTAAACATCAATTTCTTTCCTGACATGAGAAAGCCTTGTTTTAAAGTTAAATAATGTGAACAAGGGACATTAAATAGTTGTGGATTGTGTTATGTAGACTAATTGTGTATTAGATTGAGGATTGTGACAGCTTGTAAGTAAACAAAGGTTTACGGCCCGGAGGAGAGTCTTGACTAGAGGTGTTTAGCGGTTTGTACAAACCGGCCAAACCGTCGGTTCGAACCGGCGGTCAACGGTTCGGTTAACCGTTGACCACGGTTCGAACCGGAACC
>BMAC01000320.1:202722-237479 GCA_014905375.1 Phtheirospermum japonicum | reverse complement strand
TCCTCTAACACATCACCATCCAAAATCTGCATATGCATATTGATAAAATCATTTTCAAAAGCCACATTAATACAAAATAAATTTAATATTATCTCAATACCTGCACACACCACATCATCGGCGACACACATACGCCCAAAATCACAATTATTGAGAGAGAGAGAGTGTGAGAAATCGAGACGAAAGAAAAGAAGAAAAGAGAAAAGAGGAAGAAAAAAAAAAGCCTACCTTCGTCGTTGCTCACCGATTTGAAAATATAAATTGATAAAATCGTAGATTGCAACGTGAGAAGTTGAACGGTGATTTTCGATCTGAAATTGGCCCGATAAATCGTCGTAGATCTGAGGTCAAAGTTAACAATTAATAAAGTTTAACCTCAGATCTACAAAGATCGGGATATCAAATCGTAAATCTGATTTCAGATTTAGAATGAGAGCGTCAATACGATTCAAATGGTATAATTTTTATTTTTTTTGGTCGTCGAAAAATAGAGACCGCCCGGATGACGGTGGCCGGCGGTGAGAGAGAAACGGTGAAGATGGGGGCGGCTGGGAATTGGGAATGACAACAGGTTTTCTTGTTTTTCATTTTTATATCTAGGGTTAGGGGATGGGTGGGTGGACGGACGGGTTGAATAGCGGGTGGATTGAACAAATGGGTATGGTAAAAAGTGGTCTCATAGAATGAGACCGGTCTCACCCAAGTATTTGCCTATATATATATATATATATATATATATATATATATATATATATATATATATATATATATATATATATATATATATATCATCCTTATATATTAATATAAAATTCATCTAACCTATGTGTCTGCTTCGTATGATGCGTTTGGCAAATAAAAAATTTTGATACTTCGTTTGCTTATGTGTCATCCGAACATAATATTACTTCATTTAATACTTTTATTTTTTTTATATCTTACCTAATTTAATTTTTTTATTATATTTTTTCATATTCAATACTTTCACCTGACTTCTCCTAAAATAAAAATATAAATATGTCATGTATAATTAGTAGATAAGATCTAAATTAGTTATTTTAATTTAAAAAAACTACATATGAAATAATCTTAAATACAAAAGAATTATTATGAAAATTATTTTAATTAAAAAATAAACTACATATGAAATAATTTTAAATACAAAAAATTTTTTTATTATAAACTAATTAAATAAATTTTATGATAATAGAATTTAAAATAAATTTATTTTTGAAGTTCCAAATATTATATATAGGTAAAATATGAGTTATTTACAATTCTCTAAGTATATAACTAAATATTAGTAATGTATTCAATTTAAACTTAAAAATATTAAATTATATACTAATAATTATAAACACCGACTAAATACTAGCACAATGTGACACGGGTTGAGAGTATGACATTTTTAAAATATCTCAAAGTATGTAACTAATAATTATTAACGAATTTATTCTAAATATTAATATATAAAATAATTTAAAAATATAATTAATAAAATAGATATTAGACACGGGTTTAGAATGTGACATATTTTAGATTTTTGTAAGTATGTAACTAAGATTATTAATGATTTTAATGTAAACATCAAATACAAAACTATTTAATATTTACAATAATTAATAAATAGATTAGACATATATATGGCACAGGTTGAAAATATATTATTTTAATTTTTTTGTTTTAAATTTAAAATTTTGTAATTATCAAAAGTATTTTTTATATTTATCTTTTGATAAGTCCCGTGTAATACATGAGTGTTAAACAAATATATATTAATGCAAAAAATCCTCCTAATCTATGTGTCTGATTCGTATGCTTCGCTTGGATAATAAAAAACTTTAGTGCTCCAGTTGCTTATGTGTCATTCGAGTCATATATATACATAATTTAATATTTTCTTTTATTGTATCTTTTATAATTTAATATTTAATATTTTATTATATTTAGACTAACGTAATAGTTTTCTTTTATTATAATTGTCTAATTCAATAAATCTTTTTATACACCTAATATAAAAATATAAATAAGTCATATATAATTAGTATAAAATCTAAATCAGTTATTTTAATAAAAAGATAAATTATATATGAAGTAATTTTAATTACAAAAGAAACTTATTTATGAAAATAATTAAATAAATTATATTTACAATAAAACTTGAATAACTTAGTTTTTAAATTTTAAATATTATGTATAGGTAAATTATGGTATATTTTTAATAATTGGAGTCTGTAACTAAATATTAGTAATGAACTCAATCTAAATATAAAAATATAAAATTATATAATAAATAATTAATTAATATTTATTAGATAATTGCACAATGCTTGAGAGTATGACACCTTTTGAATTTTTCAAAGTATGTAACTATAATTATTAATAAAATTAATCTAAATATAAAAGTATAAAATGAGTTAATAGTAATTAATTAATATATTAGAGACGGGTTGATAATGTGATATTTTTGAATTTTTATAAGTATGTAAATATAATTATTAACGGATTTGATCTAAATATTAAAATATAATATTAATTAATAATTATAATAATTAATAAATTGAACAGGGCACGAGAACACATATTTTCAATTTTTTATTTTAAATTTAAAACATTATAATTTTCATAAATATTCTTTTTATTTAGTTTATTATAAATTCCGTGTAATACACGGGTGTTAAACTAGTGTATATTAATGCAAAACCTTCATATCCTATGTGTCTTTTTCTCACGCTTCGTTAGCTTTGTAAAAATTCTGATACTTCGGTATCATACGAAGCTAATATTTATCTAATTTAATATTTTCTTTTTATTAAATTTTACTTAATTTAATATTCTTTAATATTATATTTTCCCCAATTTAATATTTTTCTTTATTACATGTTACCTAATTTAATGTTTTCTTTAACATATTTTGTCTAATTCAATATCTTTTTTTTATTCTACTAATATAAAATATAAATAAGTTATAGAAATTAGAAAAAATCTATATAAGTTGAATTAGTTTTTATTTATAATAAAAGTTGAAATAATGTTATCTGAATCTTAAATATTTATTTAAAAAATACGAGTGATATAAAATTATTAAAAAAAAAAATTTAAATATAAAAAAAGTAAATTTAATTTGTTTTATCTAATCCTAATATAATTAACTAAAATAAAAATTAAAAATATATATGATGAAATATTTTTACGCCAAAAAAAAAAAAAGGAAACAAAAAGATAAAATAAATAAATAATTATTACGCATAGGAAAATAAATATTAAATATATTATAAAATTCTTTATCTAATTCCAATATAATGTATTGATACGCACATTATATATCTATACGAACAAATTAGTGTTTAACGCAGAAAGAAAAGAAACTAAAAATAATAATAAAATAATATTACATATACTACAAGTTAGATGAACAACGTTTATTTAATAGAATTATTAGTGTCTTATAGATTTTATTTTTTATATTACATATTGACATGTGACACGCGGGTTTTGTATGTTTTACAATTTTTCAAACTCAATTTTTTACTGGTTTCCCCGTCAAATTTAGAGTATTTTGATATATTTTACAACTAATTTCGTGATTCACTGCAAAAAAACTTGAAGATTATTTATTGTAACAATCAGTCTTACTGTAACTAGAACAAACAATGTTCTGATTTGTGTGTAAAAATTAGTTATTGTTAAAAACAATCTTCCCATAAATAGAATAATGTTACGATTTGTATTTACCATTTTTAATATTATTATTAGTATTTTTTAATAAATATTTCTCCTTTTCAAATTACGCATAATATGCGTGTTATATTTTTCCTTATTTAATACTTTCCTTTAATTATTTTAATATAAAATTATTAATCAGTCATATATAATTAGTAGATAAGATTTGAATTAGTTATTTTAATTAAAAGACAAACTACATATAAATAACTCTAATTAAAAAAACATTATTTACTTAGGAGTTGTATGCAGACACAAGAGTTATCTGCTAACTCAACCTCTCCTACCAAAATAATTAAATAAGTTTTATTGATAATAGAATTTAAAATAATTTTATTTTTGGAGTTTTAAATATTCTATATATGGAAAATATGAGTTATTTACAATAATCTAAGTATGTAACTAAAGGAAAACTCTACGATGCCTTTAAGAGCACTATGCCCCCCTCCCCCCTGCATTTACAACCATATATCTCTTAATCTAAAAAACCTAAAATTGATCTAATGGTCTCTATTAAACCCCACTAAATGAAGAATTGTGCCGTGAAGGTACCGTAGAAGTTCTCGTAACTAAATATTAGTAATGTATTCAATCTAAACACAAAAATATTAAATTATATACTAATAACTAATAAACATTGATTAGACACAAGTACAATACGACACGGTTTGAGAGTATGACATATTTTGAATATTTCAAAGTATGTAACTAATAATTTTTAAAGAATTTATTCTAAACATTAATATATAAATGACTTAATAATAATAATTAATAATAAAATAGATATTAGACACGGGTTTAGAATGTGATGCCTTTTGAATTTTTATAAGTATGAGATATCCTTTCAATTTTTTATTTTAATTTTAAAACGTTGTAATTTTCACAAATATTTTTTATATTTAGTTTTGTTTAGACTAAGAGTAGTCCAACCAATGAAATATCAAAAAAATAAGCAGTTCACCAATGGAAAAATAGAAAACCAAAAATAGGAAAAAGTGCTTGACTTTTATTCCTCAAAATCGGGTCGGATCGGCCATAGCCGGATCCTTGTACAGGGCAGTTTCCTGATTACAAGCCTTTCTCTCTCTAACTCTCTATGTATTTCTCCTTCTAGCAGATTGGGGCCCCTTCTCTCTCTCTAGGAGAGGCTATTTATAGTTTTCCTTCAAAACCTTAATTGGACACGTGTCCCTACCTTAGTGAACACCGACTTACTTGACCAATAAGCCAACCAAGAAACTAACCTTAATTGGACACCTGATGCCTCTTCATTGGTCACGCGTCTTTTTCTGAGTCAGTATAAAACCTTTATCATATCCTTTCTGCCGATTCAGAGCCGTCCTCATCTCATTCAAGCGTCGAACCGACCCTTCTTCATAGTCGACCAGTCCTAGTCAAACTGTTCTTATCCCTCGAGCCTAACCTCAAACAAGGGCAAGGGATGAGTGATCAACATGAATTTGTCTTGATTTTAGTTAGTATTTATTTTAGTTCGTTTTTATTATTGTTTTCGGTGAAAGTTGGATAGATTGAGCATATTTTCGTATTTTCTTATCTCCAACTTATTTTATTATATTTTAATTATAATTAATTAATTTTATATTTATTTTAGGTATTTATAAGTATTTGAGTTTGGATTTAGTCAAGGATGGGCAAACGAGTAGAGTTTTAGCGAAAACGGGCCGCGATTTGAAGAATTTGAAGCTGCCGACTTTCTATAACGGTTTTCCATATGGAACCGTTATAGTATCCTGCCGAGCACTGCCGACCAGCCCTGTCGAGCGCTGCGCACACCTGCCGACCGCGCCTGCGCCAGTCCGCCCGCGTCGACCAGTTTACGTCGGTCGACGAAATAACCGTTATAGAAACCCTGATCGACACACCTGCCCACGAACTCTCTGTAGCGTCGATCCTAAATGCGTCGATCGACGCACGGTCGACGTAACTGCCCAAAATCGTGATTTTTAGGGTTTCTTACTGCCCAAGAATTCCCAAAACTATAAATACCCTATGTATTTCGTTTTTTAACATACATTATCATATTTCTAAGGTTTTAAGGCCTCTTAGGGGCTGACAACCCCAACGAGTGGTTTCTTAGTTTCTCTTAATAATTCTTGTTTTTAAATTCTTAAACTTTAGATTAATTTAGATTCAAGATTTCGACGTGGAACGCTGCAATTTTCTTCGTTTAATTAGTAAGTACTTATCTTTTATGCTCTTTAATTTAGTTCACACGCTTTCAATTAGTTTAATTAAATCTTTTAGAATAATTATTATTTCCATGACGAATTGTGATTATGATTGTGTTGGGATTGTGATGTTGAGATTGATGATTATTGGTAGCTAGATCTAATGGGTCTAGAGCCTAGATTCATTGTGAACCATCAATTGGGTTTCCCCAAGAGGTCGTGGAGACGAATCAAAGCTCTAGAACCCTAGTTTTCTTAAAATCGTTTTTAGAGTCTTTTAATTAATTTAAATATATTCTAGATTTAGTTGCTCTTAGATAATTTAATCTTAGTTTTAGATAATTAATTCATAGTTTAGATAATCTTTAGATTTAATTAATTAGTTCATAGTTTAATTAATCTTTAAATTTAATTTATTTCTCTTAGTTTAATTTTAATTTTTAAAACTCTCAAACAAAACCCCCATGTTCGCGTGTTTAGATTAGTTTTATTTTTATTTTCTTATTCGTTAAAATCAAACACAAAACGAACTTCCGAATCTAACTTTCCTTTGAAATCGACACGAGTCAACTTACCCACCTACAAGGGATCCCGTACTCTTGCGGGCGAACTTTTTAAATCGACAACTTTAAATAAAAATAGGTGCAAAAAGTTCGAATCAATGAGTCGATCCGAACTTTTTCCCAAGCGTCGAACCGATAAAGCCGTCCTTATCTTGCCATTGTGTCGAACCAACCTTTACTCGAGCCGACCATCCTTAGCTGAGCCGTTGTTCACTCACCAAGCCCAATTTTAACTAGAAACAGGAGGGGGTGGACAAATTCAATCTTCCTGCCAAGCGTCGAGTCGATCCAGATGCTTTGCTTGCAACCTGGAACGTAATTAGTTGAACAGCCTTGCCTGGAGGGTGCTCTTTGCGCTCGTCTGGGGACCCAGCTCGGCAGGTCGTGCTCGGCAGCTCGATGGATGAGCTGGCGCGCACGACCGACAACCTGACATGAGGTGCAGCCTGGCATGAGGTGTTCGACAGTTCGGTAGGTCATGCTCGGCAGCTTGGTAGATGAGCTGGCACGCATGGCCGGCAGCCTGGCATGAGGTGCTCGGCAGCTCGGCAGGTAGTGCTTGGCAGATTGGCGGATGAGCCGGCACGCATGGCTGGCATCCTGGCATGAGGTGCTCGGCAGCTCGGCAGGTAGTGCTTGGCATCTTGGCGGATGAGCTGGAGCGCATGGCCGACAGACTGGCATGAAGTGCTCGGCAGCTTGGCAGGTCATGCTCGGCAGCTCGACAGGTAGTGCTTTGCAGCTTGGTGGATGAGCCGACGCACATGGCTGGCAGCCTGACATGAGGTGCTCAGCAGCTCGGCAGGTCATGCTCGGTAGCTTAGCAGGTCATGCTCGGCAGTTCGTGCTCGACAACTTGGCAGGTCATGCTCGGCAACTCGGTAGGTCATGCTCGACAGCTTGGTGTATGAGCTGGCGCGCATGGCCGACAGCCTGGCATGAGGTGCTCGGCAGCTCGGCGGGTGGTACTCGGCAACTTGGCAGGTCATGCTCGGCAGCTCGGCGGGTGGTGCTCGGCAACTTGGCAGGTCATGCTCGGCAGCTCGGCAGGTAGTGCTTGGCAGCTTGGCGGATGAGCCGGCGCGCATGGCTGGCAGCCTGGCATGAAGTGCACGGCAGCTCGGCAGGTCTCCCGACAGCTCGGCGGGAGAGCTGGCGTGCAAGTCGATGACCCAACTCAGCTGACTCTCTGCGTTCCATTGGCCCGGACTTGGTCAGATGCGCGCACTATTTTCTATTTGGTTATCTATGCCAGGTCGACTATCAACAAGTTTTTATAAAATCCTGTGTAATACACGGGTGTTAAGAACATATAAAAGATAAATTTCTGACAAAAATCGCATCGCATTTTTTAGATTGGCGTTTCGATTATGAAATTCAAAACTCAATTTTTTTTGGTTGTTTCGACCCATCATCCTGCCTACATGGGCTTTAAGGAGTTGTTTTCTATAATTAAACCCGTGACATTTGTACTACAATGTGGTTAAATAAATTGATTTAGACTAATCATGCCATGGGATATATTAAGGAGTTTTGCACTAAAAATTTGATAAATTTTGACAATTTTTGTGATAAACACCGGGGGATTAAAAGAAAATGATTAAGACTACTTGCTTGAATTGCCTTGATGAACTACGTTTCGGTTAAAGTCTTTAGTCGTCATTTGATTTAGGAATCAAAGATACGCATGTTAGTGCTTTTGTGATTCATATGTGGGCGTCAATTCTAGATTATTGCGTTATTGATATGTACTTGTGGTTGCCATACTTAATATGAGTTTGTGTGGGGCCTTGAAGTTGGCGGTTGCGTGATGATATCTCGTTAGTAGAAACAGAAGTCAAATAAAATCCGGTTGGGGTATACCGGCATGGTGAAAGTAGAAATTGAAATATCAAAAAGAATTGAGGTGCCGAAATAGCTGCCTATCCGTATTTATCAAGTGCATTCGCTTACAAATTCCAAAGAGCGAAGTCCAACGAAGATGCTAGTAGCTCAACAATTCATGCACGTGCTTAAAAGGCGCATCACACTATCAAATTCTCAAAACATGGCGGAGGTGAACTCAACAAATCAAACATCCAATCAAGACAATCCTCCTATCCAGCGCTTTATCATCATTATGAAGTCAAGGACGGTAGTGCGGAGCTGCGGGCCTCAATTGAAAAAATAAATAAATAAATAAATGGGAGAGGACGAGATATTTGATCAATTCCAACGATGGATAGAGCCAAACCATTGAGTAGCGAGGGGGCACCATAGTGCATTGACGTGACGTGTATAAAAAGGGGTTGCCAAGCTACCGGGATCACCTAGGCCAATACATGAAACGTCTAAGATTTCTAAAAATATAGTGGTGTCTAGAGTCCGAATAAATTCACTTGGGTAATTTGAGTGAGTTACTTATATTATGTTTGTCCTATGCTTTAATTCTTCATATTGCTTGAGGACAAGCAAGGTTTAAGTCTGGGGGATTTGACAAACGAGAAATTACATGCTAATTGACGGTTTAATTCCGGTGATTTTATGTGCTTAATAATATCATATATGCTTATTTCTCGTATAATTGTTATTATGAGCAATCAAGCACCAATCGTATATTTCTTCTTTATTTTGCAGTAATTGGTGCTATATTTATCGAAGGATGTCTCACAAGGAAGTAGAGAAACAAGGATTGACGAATCGAGAAGAGAAAAATCAAGAATCAGGATGATGCGTCGATGACGCGTCGATGCCGAGGATGGACCGCGTCAATCGACGCGATGTGCGGTGTGGCGCCGAAGGCTGGCTCACGTCAGTCGACGCCATGTCGACGCTCATGTTCTGAAGCGTCGATGGGAAGGGTGTCAGTCGACGCTAAGTCGACGCTCATGTTCTGAAGCGTCGATGGGAAGGGCGGTCAGTCGACGCTCATGTTCTGAAGCGTCGATGTCGACGCCCATGCAGGACGACGCATGCAGGACGATGCAGGCAGGTGATTCGCGTCGACGCCGAGGGCTGGTTCGCGTCAGTCGACGCTCCGTCGACGCCGACTCGGTAGAATTATTTTAGGAAGAATCTTGGGCGGCAAGAAAAAGGAGTTCTATATAAACCCCAACCCTATTTCGTCCCAGAGGCATAATATAACATATCCTAGGGTTCTAAGGAGGTCCAGAGAGGTTCCAACTCGCACCAAGTCATCCACACGCAAGGGAACTTGAAGATTGACGTTCCAAGACGCAAGATTCAAGTTCAACACATCATCTCTCCTATTTTATCAAGGATTATGTTTGTTTATCTGAACCTTTTCTTTTATTTTCTTAACTCCATGAGTGAGTAAACTTATTATCTAGTTCTAGGGATGTTGAAACCCTCGTGAAACTATATTTAATTGATTTATGCAATATTGTTGTTCGTTCATCTTATGCGATTGTTTGTGTTGTTCTATTTTCAATTTATGATTGCTTAATTCTTAATTTGGCTTGATCACCTGGATTAGGGATTGGTTATCTATTGCTAGAAATAGGATTGCTTCCCGTGTAATTGTCGTAATTACTATTTCTCTGAAGCGACTAATGATTGTAAATCGTTAGGGACAACACATCATAAGTTAAATAAACCGAGCTTGTGAGTTTATTGCTTAGATTAGCCTATGTACCTGATTCTTATTGCTGTTGATGGATTAAATCTAGAGAGCTTATTCTAGGTTGTTCATTGATTAGATTTAATTAAAGAGCTTGTTTTAATTAAATACACATAAGGGTAAATTCGAGTAGCAGAGCTTGTTGTTACTTAGGGTTTTTAGTTGCATGTGATGAATGGATTATGATATTGTGGTTGGTTAAATAAGTGAATCGAGGGTGGAAACTGAACTAGAACTAGGCCTTTATTACTATTGAATTCTTCGTTAAATTGTTTTCTTGCTAGTTTATTTTGTTAGTTAAATTAATTCATAATTCCTTACCCCAATCATTTATTTAAATAAAATACGAATCATCACAATCTAACCACACTCCTCGTGGGTTCGACCCTTACTTATCGCTACTACTAGTTAGTGGAGAGAAGCTGAGGAAAATAAATATAAAATTTGACGCTTAACGACGGGCGGTCAGTTGAGTTTGAATTATAGTCCATAGTTTTGGTTTCTTTGGTGTGTTTCCTTCATTTCTACCGTTTAGGTTATTTGGCATCTCTGGATTGTGTTGGTTGGCCATACCTTGGTGGCCGCGATATCTTTACTCGTGCTCTTATTTTGGATCTAGAAGGCTCGATACCGATTACATGTATAATTCGGTAGCTAACCTCCTTTGTTTTTGGTGCTTAAAGGTCAATGGAAGGGTTTCGCCCCCGCCTCATTTCACGAAGGTTAAGTAGATGCCACCACCATGGTGATGGCTTAAGGTGAACACATATGGGAGTGTCGCCAGTAGCCTGGGTGCCTGGTTGTCTATGGGCGTTTTTCGAACCTGTTGGGGCTTCATCAAGTGCGGGTTCTTGGTTATGGTTTTGCGTATGAGGTTCAGCTTAATGCGGGTATTCTTGCCATAGAGGAAGCTGCGGCCCGAGGATGTACCTCTATTTAGTTGGAAACGGATTCGACTTATATTGTTAAATTATTTGTTAGATATTCCTGTGAGTTGCGTTAGTTGTATCTAACGAGATGGGGTCGAGTGCCTCAACTCTCTTCTACTATGGATTTCATGGACTAACATGTTTTCAGGAGGGAAATCGAGTTGTGGACGCCCTTCCTAAGTTTAAATCCCCAGTTGATTGTTTCACTTTGCCGAGGGAGTTTATTATTGATTTAATTAATGATGATTTCCTTGGCAAACAAGTTTTCAGATCTTCACGTTAATTGTTTTTTGCTCTCTTGTAGTCCTATTGAAGCTCGTGCGGCTACTGATTGTATGGTTAGGTACTTCCCTTGCCTAATATTTACCTAATTTAAAATTTTTATTTTATTGTATCTAGCCTTGATTATTATTTTATATTTATTATATTTTATCTAATGTAATAATTTTCTTTTATTTTATTTTATTTACCTAAAGTCGATATTCTCTTTTATTCTCCTAATATGAAAATACAAATAAGTCATATGAAATTCGTAGAGAAAATTTAAATTTGTTTTTTTTTAAATAAGTTGCGGCACTTTATTAAAAAAGGAGAAAAGTGTCCGATTACATAGCAAACAATGAAAAAGAAACGAAAACAAAGAAACTAGCACTTCATAAGAAATCCCTGTTTAAGAGAACTCTTTGAAACTTTGCGTAAAGGAGTAGAAACTTCGTCTTCAGCCATATCCGCCCAAGAGTGTCCAGAAGTGATATCCAAGAGGTGAAGGGCAGGAGAGGATTTTGGATCGTTGATACTGAAAGGAGTATAAGACTCCTGTTGTAATTTTTTAATTATATCAATTATTTCGCGATTAGTGACAGGTTTACAAAAAATAGGGGTGCGATGTTGGTTGCCAAAATCCGACTCATCCACTATAATACCTTCGTCATGTGCAAGACAAGCTATTGGAGTATGTTGCGCTGAAGGAGAGACCTTATCCGAAGAACCCATGTCCACCCGATCAACAAAACTCTTGCTCGAAAAAGCAGGTTCCTCATAAAGCACAAATTGTCGAGAGGTGTCACAAACTATCTCAACCAATCTGCAGACGGACGGTTGGTTCTTCCTGCAGAGCTGTGCAGTTAGTTGCTCACCCTTGTCTGAGCCACAGTCAGAAGGCTCAGAAGCAGTACGGTAACCCTGCCCTTCCGAACCAGAAGGAGT
The DNA here is from genome assembly GCA_014905375.1 of Phtheirospermum japonicum. NCBI lineage: Eukaryota > Viridiplantae > Streptophyta > Magnoliopsida > Lamiales > Orobanchaceae > Phtheirospermum > Phtheirospermum japonicum. Next base: position 225,250 of record BMAC01000320.1, on the reverse strand, counting down.
AACAAGAGTATCAGCGACTTTAGGAGCCGTGTTCACGAAGTCGGGGTGAACGGGAGCGGAGGAAGAGGGCTCGGGGCTCGGAGGGGAAACCTGGGCTGGGGGTGGGGACTCATGATTGAGATCAGACTGTAATGCATTAAAAGCATTGGAAGTCATCAGCGCAGAGGTGGTATTCGGGACATAAACCGGGAGGTGTTCCGCGGGTGCGGTCTTTCTGATCTCGAGAATCAGAAGGCTGGCGGGAGCGTCTAGAATTAGCCGTCTACCAGTCGTCGCTAATCACGTTTGGGGCGGTGTTGGTTTTTTGAGCGGGGCAAGATCCAACAAGGTGCCCACTATTTTTCAATACGAGCAAAAATCCAGTAGATTCTCGTAACCTAACGAGATATAACCGCAAAACCCCTTTTACGCTCAATCATGACTGTTTCCTGAAGGGTAAGATCAAGATTTAACTCAACCAGCACACGAACAAAGTGGCCAGCAGAGCCATTAAGGGAACGCTCATCGAGTTGTAAGGGTGTACCAACAACCCTAGCAATATACAAAATGAAAGATCATTCCCAATATTCAATAGGTAGTTCATAAATGCGAATCCAAACCTGAGAAGAGGTCGAAGGCATCTTATATGGGTTGAAATCCGGGGTCCACGAGAAGAGCCTAAGAGTAGCTGAACCAAACTTCCAAGTCGTCTTGGCAAACGCACGGTTTCGTTCCTCAGTAAGAGCGAAAGAGATACTGAAAAACCCCTTGCCAATCGGAATAACGTTCCAGTTGTCGGTGATGTTCCAAGCAGAAGACAAAGATTCTTTGATGGAGACGATCGTAAGAGGTTTCGAACCCTTCGGTTGGAGCAAGCGGCCAATGAGAGAGCCTCGTAAAAGAGAGACACGAGATTGGTATAGGTTTTCATCAATCGTAACTGAAAATAATCACCATTTTTGATCGGAGGAGTTCATAAGGAGTAGTTAACCGGAGGCGGGTTTAGGAGAAGGGATGCGGGCCTTGTCGCTGGGCCTGGGTTGACCCAAATGGGCGATCCACCAATGTAATTTGTATTAAGGGGGGAAGCCTGTTGTTGGGTTAAATGAGGAGACATAAGCTTGGCTGCCAGAAAATCATGTTGGGCGTTGGGCTGGGCTGCAGAGAAGACCGCATGGGCCTGGGTTAGGGGAGCTGAAGAGGACGTCTGGGCTTCCAGGATATGGGGCTGGGTATTAAGGGCTGAAAAATCCACCTGGGATGACTGGACAATGGGCTGGTAATCAGAATTAGTCGTATGGGCCGCCTGGACATTGGGCTGGGAATTAAAACCTTGGGGCTGGGCTACTGACTGTTGTGGGGCTTGAGGGGCCGAAGCCTTTTGAGTTAGGGCCAGCCGTGTGACCCGCCAACACTAAAGTCTCCGTAGGATTGTAAGTCGGGTCAACGGCCAACTTTGACGGGTCAAACCATGGATACGGGGGTTTCCCTGCATGGGAAACCCTAACAGCAGATCGAGCGGGCACAGTGGAGAGAGTGGTCGAGAAAGACGGAATGCCGACGAGAGGGGCTCCGGGAAATTGGAAAGGATTTCCTTGTGAGTCAAGAAGACTGGAGAAGCTAACCGCTGGCAAGGAGCCAAACGAGATGGCGTCTCCGGCTGAACCAGTGGATCCAGGAACGGAGAGGGAGTCACCAGTTTGGACGGAAGCAGGCGTCGGAATGGATTGAGGCAGCGAGATCGGCGACGGGAGAGACACCTGTTGGGAGTACGAATGACAGATTGGCCGCGGGGGTTGAGATGGCGCAAGAAGCGGGCCAGCAAGGGAAGTTGGAATAATCTGCTGCGATTGTGAGGTTAACCGTATGAAAATAGGGGGCTACTCAGGGACCAAAACCGGGCTGAGATGATGTAGAACCGGTGGCAGCGCCAGAATAATCTGTCGCGATTGATATGGTTGACCGGAGTACAAAGCCGGGGGCTACTGCGGGACCAAAATCGGGCTGGGCGGTGGCAGCGTGGCGTTAATCCGAAGGCATGGCGAAGACGCCGTGATTCCGACGAGTAGTCGATTAGGTCGAACAAAGTTAGGAGAGAGAACAGAGGTTTTACGTCATTTTTTCATCAATAAGGGGAATTACTTATTTAATTGTGAATCAATCCATGAGTGTATAATAAAAGCATCATTTCAGTATTACCCGAAACTGAAACATTTACAGAATTAACACAACGAAACATCATTATTCATCGAAAATTTAAATTAGTTATCAAAAGGCAAATTACATATGAAATAACTTTAATTACAAAGAAAAAAAACTTAATTATGATAATAATTAAATAAGTTATATTTATAATAAGATTTAAATACGAGTTATTTGCAATAACCTAAGCATGTAACTAACTGTTTCTAAAGAATTCAATCTAAACATAAATATATAAAACTATAAACTCATAATTAATAAATATTAATTGACACTAGGATGATACGACACAGGTTGAAAGTATGACATCTTTTGAATTTTTCAAAATATGTAACTAATAATTATTAGCGAATTCAATCTACACATTAAAATATGAAATAATTTAATAAAATTAATTAATTAATATATATTAGACACGTGTTGTGAATGTATTATCTTTTGAACCTTTTGAGTACATAAAATTATAAACAAACTCAATCTAAACTTTAAATTATAAGATTATTTAATAAATAATAAATAGATTGGATCTGTACAAGGCACGATTTGGAAATACATCATTTGCATTTTTTTTATTTTAGATTTAAAACTCTGATTTTTTAAAAGATTTTTTATATTTAGATTTCAATAAATTCCGTACAATGCACATGCGTTAAATTAGTGTGTTTATATATAACCCCTTAATTATTTAATTAATTTAACTAATTAAAATTCAATAGTATTCAATTTTCTTTTGCGATAAAGGATAAAAACAAAATTGACAGTACAACACACGAGTAACATTCTAGTTAGCAAATATAAATAAATTTATGATAATAAAAAAAATTAAAAGACTAGAAGGAGTTTGAAAAATTAAATAAAAATATTATTAATTGATCGAGTATTTATACGAGTAAATGTCTAATAATATATAGATTTCTTATTTTGATAGTGCAATCATATTTCCTTTCCTATGGTATAGGATGTAAATTAGGAATATTCTTGTCCAGCAAGCTTGTGTAATTGTATATATTGTATCCTTACAATTCAATACTCCACGAATAATCTTGGTATAGGCCTATTTTGGTATATATATGCAACCACGAATAGGAATAAATTTATCTTTGATCTGCACCGACTAAAAACGAAGCGCTCCAAGATTAGGGTTTATTTATTATTGGCACAATCCAGATAATAATTAAAGGACAGTGAATATGGAGGCGATCAAGTCGCTAACAATGGAAGAAGGGTATCATCTTCTGGTCAGGTCGCTACTGTTTGCAGTATATATTCCTAAGCTGATCAACTCGCTAATGGGAAACAATGAATATGCAGCAGCAGCTGCTGATTTGAACAAGGTATATATGTATGCTCTCTCTATCCCAATTTTTATTTATTGATTTGATTGGAACAACTTCACTTACGTACTTTTGCTGATTGGTGTGTTTAATTTCAGGATGATGATGAGGAAACAAACTATTCCAAGACAGATTACGAAGACGAAGACGAGTATAGATGCTCCTGTTGTCACTCTCCCAGAGCTTTATCCGAAGTCGACTACGACATGACGAATATAACGATTATTATCGTGAACAATCTCCGATGTATGAAGGAGAAGAAGACAGGCATCTCATTGTGCTCGCAAAACAGCTTCTTCTGAAGGCCAGTGAAGATGAGAGAGAGGTCAAGTTCTGGTCTTTGCGCGAGACCTCAACAGGCACTCTGGCTTTTAAAGCTCTCTGTACTTTGGCTTTAGATTTACCCCGTTCCATTATGTTTTTGAAAACCTAATTCATTAATGTATGTACTTGATGAAAACCTTCATCTTATTATTGAATTGAAAGTAAGATGCCCGGGAAATAGCTTAGTGGGTCGAGATATTTCATGGAGAAAGTAAGATTTAGTTGCGCCATTATCAATTATCGAAGAGACTCTTATGAAGCTACACGAATATATATCATCAACATAAATCAATATATATTAAGTATAATTACCACGTCAAAAAATAAATAAAGAATGATTGGCACTACTACAAAAAAGGCCATTGGAATGAGGGTGTAGGCATCAATTGTAGTAAACAACCGGTGCCTAATGTCGCGCGGGGTCTGTTTAATAATTAAAATAAGTTATTTGGCCTAGTCGAGACGCTAATGGACTCTGTGAGTGATTTTGAATTAATTAATAAAGTTTCTTGGCGGGAATATTGATTGATTCTTACATTTCGATTTTGTGATTTAATTGAGTTTTTATGTGATTTATGTTTTTTTAGAACAAATGGGCAGAAATGTTTCCATGTATAATTGCAAGAACATCAACTACAGATGTGATATGTAGTGGAATGGGAGGATCAAGAAATGGTGCACTTCATCTGGTAAATTGATTATGTATAATACAATATCAAGAATACATTTATTAAGGCTAAACTATTTCAAATTTACAAATTTTAATCATCCCATTTTTTAATTTTTTGTTGTTGTTGGCTTGTTACTTATTACAGCCATTCTTGTGTTTTCTTCACATTTATTGAGTTTCTCGAGGGGTTGGTATATTTCACACCCTTATTGTGTTAAATAGGTTTGGTTGAATGGAAGCCTCTATTACACTCCTATTTTTGCTCCTTGGGACACATTAATTTCCATATGATTTAGATAGTAAATGCGTGTAATCAAACATTGGTAGGATAAAACTAATTTTGTGATGTTTCTATTCCAAAATTAAACACTCCAACCTTTTTTTTCTCTTTTTTAATTTTAAAATTTGACTGTATATTAATTATTGGTTATATTAAATCTTTTAATTACTTACTAATTAGGAGTAAGAAGCTTGATGTGAGCATGAACTGCATTTTGGGTTTGCCGTCGCAGAGGAGCCCAAACGACTGTCAAGCGTTCTTCTTGAGGCAACAGTCGTTCCCAGATATGAATTCGATGAATGTCGTGCCGTGCAAGATCGACAATTCTGATTTACCGGAAGGGTACAATACAACGGGGAGGAAATTATTGGCCTGGCCTCTAGAGAAGCCCGGGGACTAATAGGAACTGAGTTTCGATCAAGTTGTTGGAAGTGTTTGTGAAGATCTATATATGTATTGTCTTACTGTTTTTTTTAAGTTTTCTTGGTTGAATAATAAAGTTGTTGCAGCTTCGTTTAGAATGAGGCTGGTGTGTAGATTGAGATTACTAAGCAAAAGTTAATGTGTCAAATGTTCCATGTAATTAGTGGAACATGTTTTATTGGGAAAAGAGCAAATGTTGAAATCTTTGTGGTGTTCAGAAGCCTGCATCATTAATGTGGTGTTCAATAATCAGCATATATTGTATTGAAAAGAAGGGAGAGGTTATGAAAATGATTGGCTATTCGGTTATTTGATAAAATCGATGTCTATATCTATACATTAGGTATCGATTGTGTTGGGAATTTATTCTTGGCAATAATTTTTTTTTTATTTGTTTGTCTTTCTTGGGCACAAAATAGATTAGGACTTTAGATTTTGTTTCTTAATTTGTATATAGGACTTTATTTAGTTTTCTAAATTGTGTTTAGCATTTGTTTTACTTGTTTACCAAGTTTAGGATAATAGGATTGTCTATTTAAAATAAGAGAATACTAAAGCTTGGAATGCACTTGACGCACGGATTTTTGGAGGAGCAGCAGACGACGCAACGCAAGGAAGATCGCACGCAAGAAAAAACTACTTGGAGCCACTGTTCGAGATCAAGAAGTTTTTCGAAGTTGCGTGACCAACGGAGAAGATCTTTTCATCTAGGCGACAAGTATTTAGTATCATGTTTTTTGATACTTTAGTTTTCATATATTACTTCATATTTTTGTATTGATCGTGAACAAGAAAGTAATATAGTTTTCGGGTTTGTACACCAAAGTTCACAAGTATTTTTACTTTTGAACTGAATTTATTTTGCTGCGTTCTTAAGTTTATATTTTCGCTGCATATTTTTAGTTTAACTCTGGTTGATGTTGGTTTCAGTGTTGGTTAACATTGAAAGTAACATTACAAACTGATACTTATTTTCAAAACCATAAACCTTCAAATTTTACAATTGGCATTTAGAGCGGGTTACTTAAACTTTAAGTACTGATCCTTATTTGTTTAGGTGCTACGGATGCTCAAGGCAACCCAAGGCCTCTGATCCTCAATAGGGAGAACCACTCTCTTTGGAAACAGAGGATGCGATTGCATTTAAAGAGCATCGACGAACAAGCATGGAGAACCGTTCTGATTGGATGGGAAAAGCCACGTGTCACTGATGCCGAAGGTGATACCATCGACAAGAAAGAAATAGATTGGACTCCTGAGAAAGTAGCTGCCGCAAACTGGAATTCCAAATGCATCAACACCCTTTGTGGGTAGGTAGACGCAAGCTACTACAGAGTCATCAAGACATGTGATTCAGCAAAGGATGCATGGGACGCACTTCAAAGGGTGTGTGAAGGGACCCAGAGTGTGAAGAGTTCAAGGCTGAGAATGCTGACGTCCACCTTCGAGGCGATGAAGATGGATGAAAAGGAGTCTATCATGGAATATGCCATGAGACTCTCGAATGTTGCAAACTGTGCACAGAGCTTGGTGAAGCAGTAACAAACTCACTTCTTGTGAGAAAACTATTGAGATCCATCACAAAGAAATTTAGCATGAAAGTGATTGTCATAGAAGAATCCAAAGACATTAATGATATAGAGTACAATGTCTTAGTTGGCTCTCTCAAGCAATATGAAATGAAACACCTCGGTTCCAACTCAAAAGAGAAGAATGTTGCTCTCTCCTCCGATCACTCAAACAATGATGAAGATGATGAGGAGTTTGATTTGAAAGGGATTCTGAAAAAGATGGAATCCACTACTCTTGAGGAAGACGAATTGTCCTATGTGAACCAACATTTTAATAATTTCCTAAAGAAAAAGAACAACATTGAAGGATCAAGCACAAATACCAAACCACAAGTGTCTGCACCAAAGTTCACTGGACGCACTCTTCCCAGATCACAGTCCTCACCATCAATATCCAATGCATCCAGCTCCCCGAAACCGCTCAATGAAGTTCAATATCATGAATGTAAGGGTTGGGAACACTACAAGAATGAGTGTGCTAACACTCTCAGGAAAAAGAGCATGGTTGCCACAGACTTAACTGTGGATGTCAATGATTCCGACTCGCCTGAACCGGTTCCATCCCTATTTACTAATATTGTGTGGGACGACGACGTCCATGTTGGTATTATCGAAACCAACATCGTGTGCCTGAATGCAGAGACTACTGACTATCTTGAAGAATACGAGCAGTTGAGTATTGAGCATAAGCAACTATTTGTTAATTGGGGAAAACAGGTACTTAAGTCAAGGATCTCATGAAAGAAGTGGACAAACTAACCAAGGAAAATAATGATCAACTTGACATAATTGTTCGATTGGAAACGTCGCTCACCAATAAGGATGTTGAGTTAGAAAAGGTGAAAACCGAGTCGACGAAGGTTCAAGGAACCATCACGAATCTGAACAAAGGAAAGGCAAAATTCGACGAAATCTTGGAGATGAATTTTCCAGAAACCTCAAAGCATGGAATTGGCTATAAACCGAATAAGCTAACACAAGCATCAACCAAGAACAAAAATCGACCAAACGCCACAAAAGGAGAAGGAGATAGTTCGTGTGCCATCATTGTGGTGAACCAGGTCACATACGACCTTTCTGCTGGAAGATTATTGGCGAAAGAAGACATTTTCAGAGAACAAAGGTGGTTGTTGAATCCCATGTTACCAAAATCAATACCAACACCAGGTTTAAACAAGTGTGGGTTAAGAAAGATAACATCAAGTGCAATCCATACCTCCCTGAAATACGACGTCCTTGGAGCCTGGTGACAATACCTGACATTATTCCACACGTTTTTCAACTTTCTTTATGACAAGACTACACCATAAGCATTTTGTTTTCATTTTTAGCTGTGATAACGACTACACATTCAATACAACTGTCTTGTAAAATTGTAACTCATTTATAAATTTGGAATATTGAACTAATTTTTTAAAAAATAATTCACTCACTCACACCTTTGGTTTTCTCCATCATCTAAGTATTCTCATAACAAAAAGAAAAAATGAGTTCAAATCAGCCTAACAATGTACCATATTTTGATTTTAAAGAAAAAAAAAATTCTACGATACGAATTTAACCGGTGGAGCATCCATATGGATACTAAGCTTGTTGACGACCTCTGTGAGAGTAAGCTCAATGATGTCTACGATCCCAAAAGAAGATTACGCAACAATATCACGTAGATCTTGTTGGACAAAATCAATGATGCGTTCGGGAAAGATTTCACAATGGACGACATAACCYCTCGAGTTCAACTTATGGAAAAACGATACAGGCATTTTCATATGATGTTGGGAAACGAACATTGCACTTGGGATCATGAGACCAACAAAGTGCAAGTGCCAGATTGGCTAGTATGGTTTTGGAACGACGTAGCAGGCGATTCTGAGTTTACTGCTGCATATCTAAAGCATGAAGAACCTTTATTCGATTTGATAGATTTGGTATTTAATAAAAATTATTTAAATTGCATTTGTCAATACCACAATCTCATTGGAAATCCGTCATTACAAATGTGATCGCATCCGTGTAATATTAAATTACTGTAATTGCTATTTTAATCTTCGTTGTTGTTGTATCTTAATTTTATTGTATTTTTAATTTGGAAATAAAACTTCCTGTCATTTATTTATTTATATTATTTATTGTATTTTTAATTTTGAAATAAAACTTCTTGTGATTTTAAGATATTATTATGATATGTTTATTTATTTCACCTAATAAAAAATTTAAATAAATTATAAAAATAAAAAATTTAAAAAATAAATAAATAATGTGTGTGTTAGTGTTAGGGTTAGGGCCGAACTTTTATTTTTTTGCAAAAAAAATTTCGAGACGCCATTTCGAAAGGCGTCCCACTCCTCTTTTTTTTTTTTTGGAAAACCCCCCCGGGACGCCATTCTGAAAGCGTCCCGCCCTTCCGTATTTTCTTTTCTTTTTTTTTTTTTAATTTCGGCCCCAAAAACTCTGGATTGTTAATTTAGGTGCGGGACGCGCCTGGGAGTAGTGTCCTGACACAAAAAATCAATTTTTTTTAATATATATTATTTTTTTCAATTAGAATTAAAAATATATTATTTATTTAATTAAACCAAAAGCCATTTTTGTTGGGATTCGAAAGTATTTCAAAAAATTAACAAAATACTAGTAAAATAAAAGGGCAAAGAAAAGACAAAGCAGACATTCGGCGTCGTCCTGAAAGCAGGTGCACTATACAAAAGCAGTTAAGTAAATCAATTCATTAACAATAAATAAAAGAATAAATAACAAAAATAAGGCCGTATAACGCGTCCGAGTCAACTCATTATCTTCTTCTCAATTAACTCAGTACAGATCCCCACCAATTTTCTTTGCGAAAACCTATTTTTAATTGATTATTTGCATTCGGATCCATTTTGTGGAAACCCATTTCTGTAAGTGAACCTTTATCTCTTCTCCCGTTTTAAAAATTGTAACTTTCTGGATGAAAAAATGCATGAAAAGATTTTGCCTTTCGATTGGAATACTTTGAATCTATTTCTAGAGTATTTATTTTCTGCGATTTCATGCGATGGGTGTTGTGATCTTCATATTTGATTTTGGATTAAGCTATTTGGGCGATGGGTGAGATCTTTTTATAATCTGGATGAACTTTGAGGTAATTGGAGTGTTCTTTTTATTATTATTTGTTTTTTCTAGAACGTAAATCTGTGATTCTGAGCTAGAATAGGCGATTTGTCCTAGTTATTTTTTTATTATGATTTGTTGCCAGAATTGTGGGTCATATTTGGTTCATAGCAAGACACAAATTTGGATTATTTGTTTCTGTAAAATGCATTTCTTTCTGTAAATTATATGATTTTTAGTCAAATTGATTCCTAATTTAAAAGCGAGTAAACAAAATGACCCTTTTTGTAGGGTTGCAGCTTAGGCACATTAGAGTTTCCTATGATTAATTGGATATTTATTGCTGGTGTTGCTTCTTAAGCTAGGTTTAATGAAATTTAAAATTGAGTATTTTATTTATCGACCAGTAATAGTGAAATGTAGGTTTGTAGGTCTGGATGCATATTTCCTAATTTTCTGTTTAATATTTACAAGAAGTTTAACTTACTATTTTCAACTCTTCGCTTTTCAGGATTGCTGTTAACTCACTATATTTTGCTGATCCGAGTGCGTTTTTGAAACCATGAGTTTTGTTTTCCGAGGCACAAGAGGAGATATAGAAACTGGGTTTCCGGGACTTATTCCTGAACGACGTGTGGTGAATTTCTAGTCCTTATTAATTTATAGAATTAATTACAAAACCTACCCCAGATGTTTAGATTAATTTTAAAAAATAATCAAAAATTATAAATACTCCCTTGACATTTGTAACATCTCGAGAATGTATTTGTAAATTTGAAAGATAACTTTTTTTTTTTTTTGTATTTAGGCTAAACCTTGGGGTAATTTTTGTAATTATTCCTAATTTTTATTACAAAAACGATGATGCTTTTCCATTTTACGAAAATATACAATCTCTAACATATGAATTATACGAAATTGGTGCTGATCAGCGCGTACATGCTGCACGACCAGTCAATACAAACTCCCTTGCTTTTCTTGTTACAGGTATATCTTTTGTTTCAGATGGTCATTTAGTGTTGTATTATATTTATACTCCTCTTATAGTCGGCCGATTAATCACTTCATGTAATTTATTGGTCATTCCATGTAACAGTACTTTTGCTGTTCATGATTTTGAACTCACACCAGATGTCTCCTAATTTCCTGGTTCGTATTCTTTTCTTGGAATTTTGTTTTTTTAATATCCATCCGATGTAGCATATTTTCAAGGGTTAATTAGTACTATCATTGAGGTTTGCCAAAAAAAAAAAAAAAAGCTATCAAAATTACAAAAAATACCCCTGATGTTTTATTTTATCTTACATTTACCCCTTCAAAAGCAAAAATAAAAACATCTCAGAACCCTCCCCCCCTCCACATTTATAAAATATTGCAGTTAGCCCCTTAGTTTTAACACTGATACAAATATCAGGGGTATTTTGGTAATTTGAAAATTAACTTTTTTTTTAATTGTCCCTATTTTCAATTATCTAATAACTTGTGAGTGTCTTTTCTACATTGCAAAGCTCTGGCTGGTGCTCGGTGTTTTCTTCATGGCAACAACTTTGAGAATGTATGCAACATGTCAGCAACTTCAAGCTCAAGCGCAAGCTCATGCAGTTGCAGCTAGTGGCCTTCTTGGCCACACCGAGTTACGGCTCCACATGCCGCCGTCTATTGCGCTTGCAACGAGAGGACGGTTGCAAGGTCTAAGGCTCCAGCTGGCACTTCTTGACCGGGAATTCGACGATTTAGGTGTGCGTGTGTGCGTGCTTTATTCCAAGAGTTCGGCATAGTGCTTTTTTTGGACCTTATTAGTAATTGATTTTTTCTAAATCAGAAAGTTGAAGAATTATTTGGATGGTTTTGTTATATTGTGTTTCGTTGCTGTGGTCAGATTACGAAACTTTACGAGCACTGGATGCTGATAATGTTCCAGCAGCTTCTATGACTGATGAAGAGATCAATGTTCTTCCTGTACACAAGTATAAGGTGTCCGGCCCTCAAAGGTTAGTGGTGGTATTTTCCTTTTTTTTTCCTTAATTATTTAATAGTGGTAACTGAAAATATTCATTCGTAATGTTAACTTGATTATTTATGTCTCTTATAAATTTGTTGGAGAATATGAAGTAACAACTGTAAGGATTGTTATTTTTAATACCGGTTTTAGCTGCATTTTGTTTTGACAAAAAAAAAAAAAAAGTACCTTTTCAAGCTATTTAAATTAAATTGTTCTTTTGGTCTTTGTGACAGTGTCAGCTCGTCAGTGCAACAGGGTTCTTCCTCAACCTCAGTTGAGGTATTGTCAGTCTTATTTTAAATTTTTAAATTTGTTATTTATTGCTGTCACTTTTGAATATTGAGATGGGAAGTATGTGTATTTTCTTAACACTACGGTTTACGAGGGAAGAATACGCTAACAATTTGTAGCTCTAGATTACAATTTTTCGACTTATGAGAAGTTCATATGATTTGTTTTAGTTGCTGACATCTGTCTCCTCGTGGTTTCAGACATTAGATTGATATTTCATAATTATGTTGAATGGTAATGAATCTAATGATTAACTTTGGCGCTATCAAGAATTTTAAGCAACTCAGATATTAAAAGTTTAATCGGCGTACAAAATATTATTTTGGTATGGCTGTTCAATTATTCTTGATGACTAATGTTATTCACTGATGTCATTCGGAATCATATAGCAATCGAAAGCAGCCTATGTGTGTGTGTGTATATATACATTGACAACTATCGAGGATACAAAAGTGTTTTTATGACTCTTCACACAAATGTTTGGATGAGATTGGAGCCTGAAAAGGTGGTGATGTTTACAATTAGGTTTTACATGTTTCCATAATGCTCTGAAGGGGCATTCGTTTTCAGAGTGACATGTTCACATGCCTTTTCGTTGATGCATGTGGTGTCCATTTTGTATGATCCTGAGAGCATTACTTGAAACATACCTTCTTTTTCCTGATTATATTCTCTTTTTCCTGAAATTAGTGGAAATGGAAAAAATATTGGAAATCTTTCGTGTGCTTTGTTAATCAATCCTATTTTTCTCTTTTGGAAAGTATTTTCTAAAGGCTAGCTGGTGATCAATGCTGCAGTCTTAGTGCATTTACACATCTTTTATTCCCAAGATTTATTTTTTATTTTATTTTATTTATTTATTTATTTATTTTTGTTGTTGTTGTTGTTGCAGAAGAAGCAAGACCCTGTAAATGCACAAGCGAGATCAAAGACCTCCGATGATGATCTGACTTGTAGTGTTTGTTTGGAGCAAGTCAATGATGGAGAACTCATTCGTAGCTTGCCATGCTTGCATCAGGTTTCTCTTCAGTTTTTTTTTTCTCAAGATTCATTTTTTATTATTATTACCAAAAATAAATAAAAACAAGTTACTTTTCAAACCTACAAACACCCTCTGAGCTCTTTCCTTTTTTTGGGGGGGTTTGAAAGTTAAATAACATTGTGTGTTTGCAACTCTCGTATTTCAGTTTCATGTGAATTGCATAGATCCATGGCTGAGACAGCAAGGGACGTGTCCGGTTTGCAAGTTTAGAGCCGGTTCGCGGTGGTCTGAGATGGCTCAAGGAGAAGTTGATGCGTCCGACATGGTTTAGCTTTCAACTTCTTAAAAAAAAGAAGAGAAAAATCATAAATATTTGTTAACTTAATCCTTCACACAAATCAAATTATATATTAAACTTATAGTAATTAATTACCTTGACGTGGCATCAAGAAATTTCGTCGGAATCGTGATTTGATGCCATGTTCATGAAGTGTATGTATATTTGGGGCTTACAATGTATTCAGACTATTAGCATTTGCTAGGGTAACAAGGAGCTATAGTATAGATTTAGATTACATATATACATTTACAGACACAGCCTTTCGTTTTTGTTTTTCTTTTTTTTTTTTAACTTGGAGGTTTTTGTGGTTGTATGAGACCTTTGTCTGTCATATGGACATTTTGCGTTACTCATGGTTGTCCCTTTATTTGAAAGGGTTTCTGATGAAATGGTTGTAACATAAAATGTATGAAGCTTATTTTTCATAATAATAATTATTATTATAATAAAAAATTAGCAACAAATACTCATTCCGACAAAAAATTAAAACGATAATTATTTTGGGACAGGCAATGTATATAATTAGTAATTAATAAATAAATAGTAAACAAGCATCAAATGAACAAGTGGATTTTCTTGTTTGTTTGTTTGTTTGTTTTCGAGCTTGTTCACGAGTTTTTTGTTTTGTTTTGTTTTTTTTCCATTTGCACAATCAAGGGTCTTTAAACCAGACACTAAATAATCGCAACTTCGTGTCACGTAAACGGCACTCTCAGAAAACCAAGAAAAGCACACATATTAGGCACACATAGCCAACAATCTTTAGCCCCTTGCTAATGTCTTGCAATGTTCCAGATAATGCAAAAGCTAAGATAGGCTTTTATTAGCTCCTTACAATAATATTGCCAAATATTATACTTTTTAAGAGGACCTATTTGCCCTTGCCCTTACCCTTGCCTTGACCTTTCTTGGCATCAAGTTTGGCTTGAATCCTAGCTGCAGCTGCTGCTTTTGCTTCTTCCCTTTTCTTCTTTTCTTCCTCTTTAACCGCAGCAGCAATCTCTCTCTGCTTCTTAAGTTCACTGAACAAAACAAGCATCATACCGTTTGTATCTATAATCAAACTCCGTAAAGAAAAAAAATAAAAAATGAAGAGCCTAAATTACCACAAAGGGTTATTATCAAAAACTACCTGACCTGAACTTTTGAAAAATTACAAATACCCCCTTGATATTTGTTTCTGTTTTGTAACACACTTAAATGAGTCCTTGCAATTTTGAATAAAGAACTGGAGTTTTTGTAATTAGGCTTAAACCTCGTGCAATTAACCCTTGAATACAATAACAACAAAGCAATTATAACTGCTAACACTTACTCCAGCCTAGCTCTCTCATCCGATACACTGCTCATACTAGAGCCCTTCCGAGGTCGGCAAGCCACCAACTCGACCTCAAATACTAGTGTCGAGCTGCATCATCAAATTCAAATCTCTATAAGAAAGTAATAAATATTGCGAAACCATTATTACCTACTAAAAAGAATAATCAATTCCCAAAGTGGTGAAGAAATATAAATGTATAATATTACAAAACATTCCTTATCCAAGAAAAAGAAAAATCATTATTTCCTTTGATAGAACAATTTTATATTGCAGATTTATAAGGTCATCCATCTAAAACTTATTCTATTTTCCGGGCAGCAATTAAGTATAATTAAAAAAGTAAAAGAGTCTGTTACTCTGGGGGTATATCTGGTGGGGAACCAGCACTGCCATAGGCATAATCCGGCTTACAAGTGATATGCGCAACCTCGCCAACCTTAAACACACAAATAAAGGTACGCAAAATTAAGTGGGACAATAAAAACTATTATTAGTTAATTAATTGCACAAATATTCACCTTCATGGTTTTCAGTGCAACATCCCAAGCTTTAATCACTGATCCACTGCCCACTTCAAAGGAGAAGACAGTGTTATCTTCTTTTGTAGTATCAAAAATCTCACCAGTCTCGGCAAGGACGCCTTCGTAATGAACTGTTCAAAATATTAAATAAAATTCACATAATTAAATATATGTAATGATTAAGATATAATTATGTCTACCTATGCATAACCGTCATTAAACAACCACTATATCAAAGTATACAAAGCTCTTTGTAGGATTTTATTTTTATTGATTCCAGTTTTAAGAAATTATATCTAATAGTTAAGGTATGATATGGTTTATATTTAATATCTGTCAAATCATATCGGCCAATATACACATTTTCTAATTATTGCACACACTAATAGACTATGTGACATAAAAACATGAAAAATCTGTCTTATTAATGTTAAAATTGTTATTACAAGGAGACATGTTTGCAGTATATGTTTTTGTTTTATCTATCAATACGTGCAGTACTTAGGAAATATCTCTTTATTAACCCATGCAATTTTACACATAATGATTATTAAGTCACAATAATTTAAATTTCTCCGACGTGAAAGGTAACAACATTGAGCGGCTATTTGAGCATACCATCAACAAGTGGTAGACTCTCTGATGGAGCGATTGCATCAGGTTTTGCTCGTCGAACAATTTTCTTCAAGACACCTCCATCTCCGGTCAAATCAATCGTGTCGGCCATGGTTTCTAATCCCTTAACTGGATGTGGGCAGATAAAAATCTAAGCATTAACTTGCAAAATTAAATTCATAAATAAAATTGGCATAAGATTGTATATAAAAGAAACTAATCAGACTTTCTAACACTATGTTATTCCCAATGGGGAAATTAAGGCCGATTAATATTAGGGAAATTAAGTCTAAATTGCCTTCAAAACATTAATTATAGTTAAATAAGATTTTAAAGGTTTTTTTCCTATTAAAAAATGAAAGATTGAACATTTTAATTCATCTATGCTTCTCAAAAATAGAACAAACACAATCCTACAAACCCTAACCCTATGTCTTACACATAAAAACACTTCAAAACATCAAACCAGAACAATACTCAGCTAAAATTTCGGTAAAGTAACGAAAAATTAACAGTTCTCAATAAAACATGCGTACCTGACTGGAGAGCGAGGCGGAGGAGTGGAGGTCGTAAGGACGGGAATTTGAGGGAAGATGAAGGGTAAATTGGGTAATTCGGCAGCAGAGGTGTAGAAGAGATTGAGGGTTTTGGCCATAAAGATACTCTGCGTTCTGCTTTGCTTTGTTTTCGCAGAGAGTTGCTTGTTGCTGCTTTTTATTCCATTTTGGGGGAATGAGTTCACAACACGCGCTAAGGCGCGTGATAACTTATCAGATCGCAACATTTATGTCCGATCCGGCCCACAGAATACTTGGCTCATGTTACAAAACGGGCTTAAATTTAAAGTAAATAATAATAAGGGCTAATTCTCAATGTACTCGTATTGTTTTTTTATTTTTTTTTGCAATTTTATTATATATGCTTGGAGTGAATTACTAATTATACCCTCTATAAATAAATTTTATTTCGAATTTTCTAATAACACCCGTAATTCAAAAAAAAAAAAAAAAATAGACAATATTATGTTTGATTTCCACCCATGATCAATTCTAGGTATGTCTGCTTCTTCCATTTTGTGATATTTTTTTTAAAAATTGTATGTTTTATGTTTAATTTGATGTTTATGTGACAAATCTTGTATTATATTGTCTCTAGTTTGAGTTTTTGTTGTTATTGACATTAAAATAAAGATTGAGATGTCATTTTTAAAATTTTGGTTCAGCCAATTTTGGCCAAATTTTTTGATCTATTGAACAAATGTCAATATTTTCACCATATGTAACCGAAAGTTCTTTTTACCACTTTCTATATTTATTTTATAGAAACGATGTAAGATATCAGTTTCTACAAAAATATTTTCTATATCGGTTCAAAATTCGATATAAAAACCAATGATTTACCACCCGAGGAATAGATGTCTGCTTCATATCTCGGCCAATGGCAGCGACGATGAGAGGTTGAGACTCGGGGTGCTAGTGAAATCTATGTCGGCGGTTCGGGCCTTTGAGAATGTGGATGTGAACGGAAAGCTCGATTCGAACACCTAGAGATCGATAAATCTCGCTATGATTCATAGAGAGGCATTTGGAATTAGAGTTAGACTATGATTTATATTACCTAAATAAATGTGGTACTTCTTACCGAGATTGTTGGGCAGGATTTCAAATCTTTGTATTTATTTGCTTTGGAATTTTGTTTTTTGATATATGGAGTTCTGCCTGCTTTTTATTGTTTTTATAGGTGAAAGTTTTTATTGATTACTTTTGTATGGATCCTATTCATGTTGCATTGGTCAAATTTTGTCTTAGTTCATGTTATGGTTTTGTTGAAGGTAGATGAAGGGTTAGATTGTTTATCACTCTTAACGCCATGGATTAGCCCCTTGTTACACAGAATTAAATGTCTTTTATGGATTTTTTTTTAATGTTTGTTCGGTATATCTCTAATGATACTTTAATGTTGTGTGAAATGTTTATGATATTTTTTTGCTCAATAATAAATCAAGATTGTGTTGCAGATGAATACATGTAATTTAATTGTTACAAGAGATATTGACAATGTTGCTCAAAATTTTGTTATTCTATGATACTTTTACTAGTATTTATGATACATTTGCTAGTATTTGTGATACTATCCACTACATTGATCTGTGCTCCGTAGTAGTTTTAAGATAACATGCTATTATGTGATACTTTTACTTGCAATTGGGATACTTTTACTATTAATTGAGATAATTTTAACTACAATAGTTTTATAAAATCTGGATATGACATTGTTATTGTGTGATACTTTTATCTGTACTTGTGAAACTTTTAGTATTATATGTGATACTTTTCCAAAATACGATCCCCAATCCATTTTATATCAAAATAAAATTCGATTTTCATTTACAATTTAGTCAGGTTTCGGTATATTTGATTTTCCTTAGAGACCCTTGTCATTAAGCTAACAAGAGAGTGGTCAAATTATAAAAATATAATGTAGTATATTATACTAATACCTAAAATTGTGTTACATTTAGTTGAGATAGTGATACTTTTAGTGTAATTTAAAAAAAATAGTGGTTATTATGATATATTAAATATGTATTGTAATAATTTGATTACGTTTTATGATATTTAAATTATATTTTATGATATTCTTATATAAAAATATAATATATCATACTAGTACATAAAACTGTGATACTTTTAGTGAAATTTGTAATACTTTTATATACAACTATAATATGTATATAGTTGTCTGTAATTATGATACTTATATTTGAAGTTGCGATAATTTTACTAAAAAGGAAAATTACTCTCACAATAATTATTTAAAATACTTTTGTTGGGCATATGATACTTTTAATGAAAATAGTGTAAATTACAAATATGATACTTCTACTAAGATATGTGATTCTATAAATTGTTCTTTTGACTTTTAATTATTAATTTGATGCATTAAACATACTTTGTAGTACTTTTACCTAAAATAATGTAAATACAAGATTACTCACATAATTTTTTTGTGATATTTTTACTAGCGCTTGTAATACGTTAAACATGTATTGTGATACTTTTACTAAAAATAAGTATTACAGAAATCAGGCTAGGTGACCTTAGATCGAGGCAATTTTGTTAAAATAAGTGGAAAAAGTCATCTTGGCCAAAAAATGGGTTAGGCGGGCGACTCGATAGCCAAAAATCAGACCTAAGCGCCCAAGAATCAAAAGTAAAGTAAAAATAAATGAAATAATCGAGAGTCTCGAGTAACCGGCAAAAATAGAGTTTCTAGGTAGCAAGCTATACGCTGGTAGTGTAACTAAGAAGCAAGAATCCATATAAAAGTTAAATCAAATCCTCCTAAAAAAAATTAAAAAAAATTATGAGATTGTAAACAAGCTCCTTTTGAAAATATCCAGTCACCACAGAATACATAATTACAATGATGATGGAGCACAAAATAGGCAAAACATTAATAAAGATCAATAAATTAGACAACAATTAATCATCTACCGAAACTTACAAAATCTGAACACTTTTCAAAACAAAAATTACAACACCAATTTTCCATTCACATACACAATATTTGTAATATATTTACAATAATTTCTGGTACGTTTACTATAATTTGTGATACTGTCAGTAACCTTAGCCTATACGACCATCCAAACTCGATCGTGTGGTAAGAAGCAACAACAGAGAGAGATCCCGATAAGCGATGCTAATACAACACAAAAATATGGAAAAGATTATATCAAATGCCAAGAATACCACCACTAATAGCAGCACTTCCAAGATTAGACACTCATTCTGTAATTAATTATATAAACATAATCAATAAGGACGAAAAAAGATCTAAATCATAATACAAACAAAAAAAAATAAAAAAAATAAAAAAATGTGTTATACCCATCAAAGCTTTTACAATATTGGCTTGTTGTAATTAATCAAATCAAGTCCAGTTCTGAACACGATCAGTTACAAACAAGTGATTATCCATAGTTAAAAATAACTAACTAGTTAATTGTCTTCATACTTGAAACCAGTGATTTAAATACCATACCACACCGACCGATTCAACCAGGAGCATCATATGCATTCAACTACACTTGAAAATGATAATGATCAAAAAATAAAGAGCTGGCCGGTAAATATAATAACTAAAATGATTGGCATTCAATTACTAACTAAAATCTTAAATTGACTAAATCATAAATACTAATAGTTAATAATCCGCTAGCAACTGAATAATTATGCACTAGCACATCACTAGCTAGCTATTGCGGCTAAGAGGTACCAAAGAAGAAGCTGGACACATTAACACCTAATCTGAGAATAACCACAAGCACACCAGATTAATTTATATTCGCTCATGGCACTTGAGACATTATTCAAACACGCCTCAGCCAAACATAATGCACGCTTAAAACTAGATTCTAATTGGAATATAATAATAAAAAATTTTGACCCGGATCCTGATTCAAACCCAGACCCAGACCCAAACTTTCACTAGACTATACCGTACTCACACCATCACCCACACCCACGCCTAGACTAGACTTGACTTACCTCGACCTCTTATCCATTCTGATCTGCAGTCGAAACGTCTCTTGTGAAAATTTGTCAAAGTAAAATTCTTCAGATAATTCGTGCTGAAATTCAGGCTAAATTCGAAGCGAGAATTTGAGCTACTTTAACTTTTCAGTTTAGTTATCAAATTTGAGCAACGTTGAAGGCATTTCGAGAACTAATCGGCAGCGAAGAAAACTTCAATTTCTCAGTTTCGGTTTTAGGGCTTGCATATCGAAGGTGATTTTCTTTCATTTTTTATGTCGATTTTCTGTGTTTCACTCCTCGAATACATACATTTACTCATTTTTTTGTATTTGTTTATATATTTTAGTTTTTTTTTTACACTTATCCATGTTCGACTGTTCATCTATTAGGTAGAACACCATAGAAAACTTCACTGACTGTGTGTTTTATTAGTTTTGAAACTAGGTTTTATTTTTATTCGATTGTTTTTTAATTTGTGTTATTTTTATAAGTTTTGAAACTAGGTTTAGTTTTTTTCCTTCACATTATCACAAAACTTGTTCAAAGTATCATGGAATATGTTAATAGTATTACAAAACAGTACTCATACTTATTTTCTGAATTTTATATATATGATTTAGTGTTCTTTTTTTTAGTATCACAAAATAACTTAAAAGTATCATGGAACATGTCAATAGTATCACAGAATATTAGACATACTTATTTTTTGTTTAATTTTTATGTATGATTTAGGCTTTTTTTCTTCAGTATCATAAAACATGTAAAAAGTATCATGGAACATGTACAATGTATCACAAAACATATCTAATGTATCAAAGAATATGCACTACTGCAGAGAATGTGCCTAAGAATGTCGAGAATGTTCGTAAATTGCTAAACCATCCTGCTTTTGACTTTCGTGATCCCAATAAGGTTATAAAACCCGAGCCTATCCTTTGACTACAGAGATCTTTTTTTTTTTTGGCTTATTTAATTGGGAATTGTTTTAAATTTCATGCAGGTGGGCTCACTAATTTGCACGATTCCGTGGTTCTTCTGTAAACTTTCATGCGAAAGACGGGCCGGGTTACAAATTTATGGGCGAAATGGTGGTGCGGCTCGACAAGCTGAGTCCTCAGGTCTTGTCAAATCAATTCATATTTGTTTCGTTTCCTATTTGATTTATTACGTAACTTTTTTTTATATCATATTATATCGACCATTAGGTGGCGTCGCGTATGGTTTCAGCCTTCTCTAGATGGAAACGTATGTTAAATACTAATTGAGTTTTTTTTTTTTTTTTTTTGGGTTTTGTTTTCTTTTAATGCACGTATAAAATGGAAAACCTGCTGATCGGAAAAAATCAACGAGCTGTCATTTGCACTCAAATGCGTGTTGCTTTCCACAAGATGAAGATGGTTGCATTTGGGCAAAACGACGTTCGGTTTGTAAAGATATGAGGGAGCTTCAAAATTATATTTATGGGGTCTTGGTTAAGCTAGAGCTATAGATAGTAAGCTTTGTGTACATTATTATGTAACTTTAGTCTTTGGTGAAGTTTCAGACTTTGGTTAATGTTATAGCCTTTGGTAATATTAAATCAATTGAGATGGTTGACATATTTGTAGATGGAATAGCTAATTAGCTTCAGATTTTTTCTTTATTAATATGTATATTTTGGTGCAAATCTTTCATTTCTTTTTTTTTTAAATTTTTTTACTACTTTCTAGAAGGTATTTTTAAAAAACCGTTGTGAATTGGCCGTTCTGGAAAACAGACTTTCTAGAAGGTATTTTTAAAAACCGCCGTGAAACGCTGAAATCTACGGCGGTTCCAAAACCGCCGTAAAAATGCTGAATTTTACGGCGGTTCAAAAACCGCCGTTAAATGTCTTCCAGAACCGCCGTTAAATCCCACTTTTTTACGGCGGTTTTGAAAAACCGCCGTAAAATTTAACGGCGGTCGATACAAAGGCGGTTCAAAACCGCCGTTAAAAAAAAAAAAAAAAAACGCCGTTAAAAAGCCTTTCTGCAGTAGTGCATATTCTTTGATACATTAGATAT
>BMAC01000320.1:169860-188955 GCA_014905375.1 Phtheirospermum japonicum | reverse complement strand
TTTTTTTTAAACAAAGCAGTTAAAACTTTTTGATTGAATACATTCTCATCGAACAATACAATAATTCTTTCACAAAAACATACCGTACTAATCACCATACCAGCATATTCTTTCGATTGAGCCTAGATTGCTTGCTTGCTTGTTCCAAAATTGATCAAACACAAGTATTTGGCTAAAAGTTCATTATTTTGATACACTTATTTAATAATAGAATACACACACAACTTCAATATTTAGTGCTTGAAAGTTAATTTGAATTTATGTAACTATATATATTAGTGTACGTAATAATTTGCCCAAAATAAGTATTGCCCAGAATAAGTACAAGGAGACCAAATTCCAAATTGTAACCGAAATCTATAGTAATAGTTAGTGTGTTTTTGAGTTATCACCTCAACCGTTCTATTTTAGATAATATGTATTACTATATTATTTTAATCCATAAGTTAAAACCTAATTGAATAGCAATTTTAAAATAAAACATAATAAAAGTTGTTGGATATTTGTCCATCTATTCCCGAAATGTCTTTTTAGATATTTTTCAATATCCCAATTATTCACTAAACATGAATTTATTAAGAATTATATAAGATAGGTTCTTTTTTTTTTCTTTGACAAATGATAGGGGTAAAAAAAATTGAGATCATTGCTAGCCAAAGTAGCTTGAAAAAAAACATTTTAACTAATCTTTTAACTCCATGGTTGGAATTGTGAAAATGTGACTCTTTGGTTATTATAGTTAAGAAGTAACTCTTATGTCACAACTCGTGACATGTGACTCGGCGGCACGAGTCACTTACGCATCAATCTGCGCAATATCATTCGGCGATGATGGGCGGCATCGAGACTTCACGACCTAAGCTGCCGAGACTTGTGGCACGCGTGACCCGCGAGGGTGCGCGACGCTAATAGCCAGGCATGACGCCAAGGCTATGCGGACCGAATGGCGGCGTGAGGCAGGACTGTGAGTAGGGACGAGCGCGGCCGACAGGCAGGCGCGCGCACGAGACCAAGCCGCGGCACACGACGAGGACTCGAGTTATGAGCGGGTAGGAGAGACGAGCGTGGCACGATTGGCATCGCACGGGACTCTCCGTCTTACGAGGACACGCTGGCAGGTGTGCACGTGTCCGGAGCAAGGAAGAGGCATGAGCCGAGGAGCAAAGCCATGCCAGGCAACCGAGCGGGTACGACAGGCAGGTTCGCGCGTAGACCAGCAACCAGTGGCATGGGCCGACAGGCAGCCCATGCCAAGCGAAGTTATCGGGGTGGACTGGGCCTTACGGCTTCTTAGAGCCAAAGTCCAGCTGGAGTCTTTCTTGGCAAGAAAAGATCTCCATGTATGATACATTTCCTTATGGGACGTATGTTAGTTAGGTAGGTTACCTTTACGAACGGGTTTCCCATAAGTATTGTTGGGCCGGACGTATTTGGTCTAGTTTAGAGTCTAGATTAGGATTTTCCAGCCAAGCGGCGTTGTGGGCCGAAGCGAGTGGGCTCAGTCGTGTAGCTTGAGGAGTCGTGTAGCTTGAGGAAGGGGAAAGCCAACCCTAACCCTAGCACGCTAGTGTAGTGTAAATAGGCTCTCGTCCTATTGTATTGTTATCAACGAGTTCTTGTAACAATAAAGCAGTCCTTATTCTCCACTCTTGTTCAAGCTCTTTTCCTCCCTTTTCATATGTAGTCCAATGGCCGCAAACCGAAGGCTGGCCGAGAGGGCGTCGACCGATTCCGCGACCGACGCGCCCCTTTCGGCGCCGCACGGGCAAATTCCGCTACAGTGCGCCTGCCCAAGGCGTACGCCCGTGACATTTAGCTAGCCTATGAATATGCTCGTATACGGTGATAAGAATTTTATATTGTTTATTGGTACTTGAATAATTGAGAAATGTTTTCATTTTTAAATGAAAAGTGGAGCTTATTAATTGCCAACTTTCTATAATATCTCGAAAACCTCAAAAAGAATCTGTATTATGGGATGTTTGCTCTTCTTATTGAGAAATGAGTTTTGTATAATTATCCTAATTTCCTAATCTACAGACTAAGCAATGTCATTATAAAATCTCAATTCCAGTTAACAATAAATAAAAATAGACACTACTATAAGTTATTGCCATGTTGACTCTAATTTGTGTGAAAAGGTGAAGGCCCAATATTATTGGAGGGCACTGGGCAGGTATACGGCGTCTTATTATTTGTTTGTCTTTTGTTTATTTTTTTTTCTAAACNAAAAAACAAGAATCAGATTTTAAAGGAAAGCTGAGTGAATAAATAGAAAGAAAATCAAACTGATAGAATTAATAATGCGGTAATCAAATTTATTACAAAAGTGGTGTCGTGGTGTAGTTGGTTATCACGTCAGTCTAACACACTGAAGGTCTCCGGTTCGAGTCCGGGCGACGCCATTCCCAAATAATTTGTTTTGCCAAATTTTCTCAACTAACTAAATTTCCTTTATTTATTTATATTTTTTGTTCCCATATTGGGATTCCAAAGTTAATAATGTGAATGTCGTTTCTTCTTCAGTCTCTAGTCGCTTCGTATAGCGAGTGTGTCCTTGTAATTTGTATCTAAACTAACAACACTACTACTAATTAATGACTTCCTAGGAAAATGGTGAAGGAGAAGGCAGAAAGAGTCTATTTATGGAGTGGTTAAAGATATAAGATTGAATGCAATGAAAACGATTAAAGTCAAAATATTGTGTGATAAATAGGTCATGGCGAAGTGGTATCATAAGTCCACTTTACCACAAGGGATACTACGAAAGATGGGAAAAGCAATAATTTATAATTTTATAATTAGTTTTGCGGCAACTTCATAGCATATTAGCTATTCATAGTGGCATGTGCTTTTTGCTTTTATGTTTGATGCAAGTATTTCATCTCCATAAGAATGAACTTGATTTATATTCTAGGATTTATTTTGGTGTTTAGTAATTTTGGGCAATGGAGTAGCATTTGTGTGCCTTATTTTGGGTTTTTGAAATCATTTAGTTGGGCGACTTGAATATGAGTATTTTAGTGCTAAGCAATTGTAACAATAATTTATGGATTATGATCAGTAGTATTTGCGAGAATGCAATATCACTCCTTCAAATGTCATGTTATTCATTTAGATTGTGTTATTCAATAACACAAGCTCTCCCTCCTATTCATTTTTTTCTCAACACTTTTTCAATTTATGTGTGTGTGGAACAATTTTAAGCAACTAATGGTGTTAGTGCACCTTTGCGCGTAGGAGTAGCATAATGCTATTCCTTCTATCACATTATATCTGTTGCAATTAATTATTTAACGAATATTAAAAAAGATAATTAGTGTTATAATTTATAATATCATTTTATTTAAAATAATTAAAAGAGTTAAATACAATATGTAGAGGTAAAATTAGTAAAGTAATATTTATTTATTTTTTAAAAAATAAAAAATAACAATAATTATCTCTTGAATATTTAAATATAATAAATAGAATGAAACATGTAAATTTCTCAATTAGAACGAAATAGAAAGAATACTAAAAACTTGAATTTTACTTATTTTTGCACCAATAAAAGGTTAAAGGTCTGTTTGCACCTAAAATGAATAGGTGGGTGTATTTACTTGTAATTTGGGGTTCCAATCTTCTTTCCCTGAATTCGAAAAGTCCATATCAGTGCCGTTTCTTCTTCTGCTTGGGTTTGTATAAAAAGTTGAAATCGTAAAAGAAATAGGTGATAATAAAGATAATGCACGCTATTAAGTGGTTTGTTCTTTACTAAAAGAATGGTCTCTTGAAAGAGACCGATTTCATAATATAAAACTATCTTTTATTCAATTTAAAAAAAATTTAGTGAACATAACTCATATGTAATCGGGTTGCCCATATTAAACCCCTTACACCTATTTCCTTGTTTGTATCACATGCCCGACAAAAAAGATCAAAATCCGCGTTGTTCTTGCTCCTTAACTACATTAGGGAGTACATGTATACTTAACTACTTAGGATAAGACTCTTGTTAGGCCGAATTAACGGATTATCCGTTAGGCCAAAGTTTCATACCCTTACATTATAATGCAAAAACTAATACATTATAATACTGATACAAAAACTAATACATCATAACACGGGTAAAATATTTATGAAAAACCAATACATTAGAGTATCAGGTCAAATGGCTTAACGGGTCATGACTCGTCAATTTAGCCTAACGCAAGTCTTTGCCAACTACTTATTGTGAAAAAATACAAATGTGTAAATAAAATTATTATATTAAAAGAATATGATACTTGAAATATATTTTGTAATACTTGAATAATTTGTGCTACCTTAACTACCTCTATAATAAAAATAGATATGAAATCAAAAATCACAAATAAAAAAGATTCGATTATTTATATGGTTTATGATATTGCAACAACCTTTTGTGATACCGTAACAATTTATTACAAGAAAATATAAACATAAATAAAATTTAAATATATATGATATTTTTAACTATATTTTGTGAGATTTTAACAATATTTTATAATACTTTTACATAATCTTGTGACACTTTAGGTTGATAATGTGATACTTTTATAAATAATAATATAATTTTTGCCGGAGAAAGAAAAAGCCAATTGGATTTTTTTTTTAATTTCAATGAAGTTTATATTCGTCACAATCGTACTTTAAATTATATTGTTTTACTAAAACAACCAGCTTATTATATTTTTGGATGAATTTTATGTTAAAATAGAAATCAAATATACATAATCAAATATAGTAAATAATAGAAATCAAATATCGAAAATCTATGATACGTTAATTAGATATTGTAATACTTTAATTACGTTTTGTGATAATTTGACTATATTTTGTAATATTTTAATATAATATGTTTTAATAATACCTACAAAGTTGTGATACTTTTAGTTGAGATTGTGATACTTTTAGTGTAATTTGTTATACTTATTGAGATATGTGATACTTTAAGTTGTTATTTTGATACTTTTAGTGATTACTGTGATACATTAAACAAATTATGTAACACTTTTACTGAAAATAGTGTAAATACAGAATTACTCTCAAAATAATTCTCTTGTTATACTTTTACTAAAAATAAGTGTTTCATAAATCGGGCTAGGTTGGCCTTAGGAAGAGGCGATTTTGTTTGAGTTGGTACATAAAATTGTCTCAACCGAAAAATCGGGTTAGGCAGGCAACTCATCGGCAGCCATAAATCGGGCCTAAATGCACAAAAATCAGTAAATATAAAATAAATTTTAGTTTTATAACTGCATTAATCTTTTAAATTATGAGATGGGTCCTTTGTATCATCCTATCGTTTCTGACTTATTGTACCTTCATCGATTAACCTATCTGAAAATCACAACCTACTCCCTCCGTTTCTTAATAAGTGTCGTTTTAGAGTTTTTGTTCAAAATTAAGTAACATAATATTTGACCAACATATCCTCAGTCAATTAATAATATTCTCATTTAATTACTTTAATTCTTTCCCTTTAGTTATTCCCTTACCATAAACTTATTTGTATTTCTTAAAATGAGCGGGGATAAAACTGGAATAAAGTGGTAAAAAATTCTAAAACGACACTTAATTTGTAATAAAACTGAATTTCTAAAACGACACTTATTTTAAAACGGAGTATAAAATAATATCCAACAAATTATAAATGAAGCATATACAAGTGCTCTCATTATTATTAGCTTGGCCGCAGCAGGCTTACTCTTGTTGTGTCTTACGATGGCCACAATAGTTCGGCAAAGACACCCCATGACGTTGAAATGTCGAGAAGTAGACGATATCAACAAAATGAAATAATTTCAAACGCTACTAAGTTTTGAGACTTAAAACTAAAATATAATTAAGATGTAATCATCATAAAAATGTCCAAGTCGCCAACCACACGGCGGCTATGCTACTACATTCCTACTATTGTTGTTGTAGTGTCTACGGAGATGCTTTCGTAGATTGCATCTTGTTGATTTGGACTGCTCGTAATCAAGTTTTTTTTATGGAGTGCAGGCTTAGCCACCTATTTTGTTGCTTTACTTTTGGGCGGTGGCAACCATCATATGCTAATATAGATGTGGCCACAGACGATCACGCCACCCTCTACAAACTGAATTCCTTGCTCAAATTATCCGCCTCAACCTGAATTCAAATTAAATCCGAACCGCTTGCTCAAGATCCCCTCGTCGAATAAATCTTCATCTCGATCCACCATCGATACAACCACCTCAAAGAAAACCCACTCCATCTGGTCGTCCACCTGAACAATGTCGTCATTACTCGCTCACTCACCGTTCCTAGAGCCGACAATGGAAACCCCCTCCAAGTATCCCTCCTCCACCATAGCCCGATGATTGTCTAAAACACTAGCGACTCTCAAAACCAAACTCCTATTTGAATTTTCCACCTCGCGATATTCGGCCAACCTTTGGCATCCGCCCCCACAAGATACACAGAGAAACACACGTCGAAGATCACTTCAAACACTAATATGAGCTCATAAGAAGCATTGTGACGCTATGATCTTTTCTCCAAACCTTTGACTCAAGCCTCTAACTTCAGATGAGCTGAACCATCAGCTTCATAGTCGTCTGCCTCAAGGTTCTCTCTCTCTCTCAGTGGAATCTCTCAGCAAGGTTGCCCAGTGCCTCCTCGAGATGAATCAGAAGTTCATTAAAATTATTCTCCAGAACAAAATAGATATTTGGGATCTAGTCGATTATTACTTTGAATACAACATTTTCACCATGGGTTTCTGCACCTCTGTTTTGCATGTAATTGTGGTATTTTTCTCATGTTTTTAAGTCGGGTTTTATAATAGTTCCAGCGGTTTTTGAGTCGATTAGTTAAGTTATTAGGTTATTTCTCTCGTTTTATTGTTTTTCATGATTCTTTTCGATATTATACATAATATGGTTATTTTAATCATAATTAATTAATTTTATGTTTAATTTAGGTATTTTGAAATATTTTGGTTTGGGGATGGTCAAGTGTGGTCTTACAAGTGGAGTTTTGGCGAAACCTGGCCTCGATTTGAAGTATTACAGTTGACACTAAGTACGTTGCTGATACTGGGTTGCCCAGTGTTCGAGTCACACCGCCGAGAGCCTGCCGAGAGCCCGTGCGCGTTGCTGCCGAGACCTGGCAGCGTCGGTCGACTCAGGGTCGACGCCAATCATAGATTGTGAGTATTATAGTGCTAACCACTTGTAACAACAATTTGTAGATTGTGATCAGTGGTATTTGCGAGAATGCAATATTACTCCTTAAAATGTCATGTTATTCATTTAGATTGTGTTATTCAATAACATAATCTATCCCTCATATTTATTTTTTCCTCTCTTTTTCACTTTCCATGTGTGGAACAATTTTAAGCAACTAACGGTGTTAGTGTACCTTTGTGTAGAGGAGTGTCAAAATGTCACTCCCTCTATCACATTGTATATGTGGCAATTGATCATCTATGGATATTAAGAAAGATAATTAGTATTATAATTATAGATATTAAATGACAATAATATTTTTTTTAAATAATTAAAAGAGTGAAATACTATATGTAGGGATAAAATTAGTAAATTAACATTTAAATTTTATTGGAAAAATAAAAAGTAATAATAATTATCTTTTGAAAATTTAAATGCAAAAGATATAATGACACGTGAAAAGTTCCAGAATGAGACCTCTTCCTAGTGTCGTTCATTCAATTTAATCAATTATAAGCGTGAAAACTTTAAAAGTAACAATAATTATAAGCGTGAATGTCACACGAGTGAGCTCCGACCAAAAGTTCCACCAAAAATGGGAGTTTAGGAGGTTAAGTGTAAAATTCGTACAATTTAGAAGGTAATTTGCAAAAAAAAAATAAATTAAGAGGCAAAGTGTCAAAATGATTATAGTTTAAGAGATAATTTTTTTTTCTCAATTAAATATTTAACCATCAAAATTAATTTCAACAAAACTAATTTTTCAACACTTGGTGTAGAGATTACCAAAGCAACATATGCAGGAGTTACATGGTTGACAATAATATTTCTGGTGATAATACTACGAAAGATGGGAAAATCAATAATTTGTAATTTTATAATTAGTTTTTCGGCAACTTCATAGCATATTAGCTATTCATATTAGGAATTTTAGTGGCATGTTTTTTTTTTTTTTTTTTTTTTTTTTTTTTTTTTTTTGCTTTTATGTTGATGCAAATATTTCTATCTACATAACAAAAATGTATATTTTTACGATTTATATAAATATTTAAGGGGCAATTGCCAAATATTAAATAGGAAAGAATATTTTTGTCAAATACTCTAACCAATTATACAAAATGTTAAATATTCCAATTATAAATATATAATTACAAGGTTACCCTTGTTAAAAATAATATAATAATAATATTAATAAATAACACACCACCACCACTCCTCCATTCAATCTCCTCCTGCCAGCCACTCCCACCAGCCTACCTGTTGCCACCGCCACCGCCACCTGCCACTGTCCGGCCGCCGCCCACTACCGGAAAGTTTTCCGGCAATTTTTTTTTTTACTTCACAAAAACAAATTCAAATTCATTTTCTGAAATCAAAAACGGAATCAATTCATTGTTTTCTCAACTGCCTTTACGAACCAAAAACAAACCTCAACCCATCCCAATCCACGTTTTTTTCCCCAGCCATTAATCGAACCACATAGATAATCAAACAGAAAACTCAAAGCTACCATAGCCGACGCGAAACAAAAACCCATCGCCACCATTTTTCCTCAAACTCACCGCTCAAAATCACCTCATATCCCGCACTCCACTGCCAGAAAATCTCAGCGCTGCCGCAAAACCACCACGAGCCGCCATGAATCTCTCAGCCCATTTCAAAGCCCACGAACTGAAACCGTAACCCATGAGCCTGAGGATCGAGGGCCCGAATCTAAAACCCAGCCAGTCAACCACCAGATCCATCCCCACGCTGAAACCAAATAAGCCGCCTCGCCACCGCTGCACTATGTCTTTGGAAAGCCTTTCCAGTCACCGTCCATCCGCCGGTCCGCCGTGGAGGATTTCAATTTCTGAAAGGCGGATCGGCCAAATCGTAGATTTGAGAAAGCAATTGTGGAGTGGGGCATCGCCATCTGCTGCTACGGGTAGTCGCCGGGAACCTCCGTCAATTGTCAGGCACCGAATTCCTATCGCCTGTTTCCGTCGCACAGAGACGCCAAGCCGAGGATTTGAGGAAGAGAAGAAATTCTTCAATCAGCCGATTCAGACGCTAATGAATGTTTTTTATATTTCTCCAAGTTTCTAAAAATCTCCAATTGACCCCAGGAAGTTTCAAATATTTCGATTAAGAAATATGTGTACATGTTGTAAGAAATCTCACTATAAAGTAAGAATTTTAGTAAGAGATTTTCTTACTTTTTGAACGTTAAGTAAGAAATATTTGGACGTATAGTAAGAAATTCAAATATATTGTAAGAAATGCAGACATATAGGAAGTAAGATTTTCACTATGAAGTAAAATATTTCATACTTTTATTACTATTATATTTTCTTACTTTTTCATACATAAAATATGAGATTTTCACTATAAAGTAAGTTTTTTTTTTGGTTTGAACATAAATTAAAAATATCTTTATTTTAGAAAATAAAGTAAGAAATTTCACTATAAAATAAGAATTTCTCCTACTTTTTCGAATATAAAATAACAAACTTTCTTACTTTAAAGGATATAAAGTAAGAAATTTTATTAATTTTTTGAACATAAAGTATGAAATTTCACTATAAAATAATATATAATTTGTATTAAATAAGAAAATACATAATAATAATTTGCTATTAAGGAAGAATTTTTTTTTCTATTTTTTTTTTGGCAAAACAAAAGTGTGTAATAAGTAAAAAAAAAGTAATAAGTAAAAAATACATAACAACATTTACACATTAAAGCAAGAAACTTTTGTAATCAAATAAAATACTTTTTGTCATCAAATATGAATATTTGGACATTGAATAAAAAATCTGTTACATATAGTAAGAAATTCGTACATATAGTAAGAATTATTTTTTGGACATTAAGTAAAAAATGTTTGGACATATAGTAAGAAATATTTGCACATATAGTAAGAAATACATACATATAGTAAAAAATCCAGACATATAGTAATAAAAATATTTGGGTTGAAAAAAAAACTGACTGCGATGACTTCATGGACATGTAGTAAGAAATTCAGAAGACATACAGTAAGAAATTCTGGGCAGGGAAAAAAAAAAACGCCGAAAATAAATTCCGGTGGCCGGAAAATATTCCGACGTTCGGAAAATATATTCAGATGATTAGGAAAAGAAAATTTGACCGGGAAAAAATTCCGGCGGCCGGAAAATTTTCCCGTCAAATTTTCTTTTCCTAATCATTTGAAAATATTTTTCGGCCGTCGGCGGCAGGTGGCGGCCGGCGGTAGGCGGCAGCAGGTGGCTCTATTTTATTATTATTATTATTATTATTATTATTATTATTATTATTGGTTATTTTAATAATAAGGGTATTGTGGTATATTTATATCACAATTTTGGACTATTTGGCAAAAAATAGGTACTATTTGACTTAAAATTGGATGTAGGATTAATTGACAAATAGACCTCCACCTGGGGTACTATTTGACAATTTCCCCAATATTTAATATAACGAAGATATATATTTTTACGATTGATCGTACTATCGTTACGTGTTCATCCATATTATGAAAAATTATATATTTATCACATTACGATTCATATCTATCATATTGCAGATGATTAACATATATATACATTTATTGAAATATACATTGATATTTATCATAATAGAGATCAATTTTTATTTATTAACATTTTTATCACAATAAATATGATTTTTTTATGCGTATATTATGTTCATAATTATACATTCAATATATTAAAAATGAAATTATTTCACAATAAATATAAAAATTAATTTCTAAAAAAATGAACAGATCACATATAAAATATACTTTTTAATTTTGTTGTGCTTTTGTGCCTTTTCCCTAAAATGAATAGGTGGGTGTATTTACTTGTAATTTGGGGTTCCAAATTCCAATCTTCTTTCTCGGAATTCGAAAAGTCCATATCAGTGCCGTTTCTTCTTCTGCTTGGGTTTGTATAAAATGTTGAAAATCGGAAAAGAAAATCAAAAAGGGAAAAAAATGGGTTTAGTCTCACAGAGAGTGTCAAGAAGCGATTTAGAAGCAGGGGACCATATCTACACTTGGAGAACAGCCTTCACTTATTCGCACCACGGTCTCTCTCTCTCTCTCATTCCTTTTTATTTATTTATTTACTCGTTTTCCATTGATTGTGTACATTCATATTTTAGAATATATATATTTCCTCATTTTGTGAAGATGAATGTATATACTGAGAATGTGCATTGATTTTTGAGTAGCCATGTTCACAAACAAACTGATTCAATTTCTTGCTGGATTTTTATTTATCCTTTTATGTTTATATATATTATTCTCTCTCAAAATTACAAATACCCTTCGATCCATTTTACCAATTACCCCTCAAGAGGAGCTACATTATTGGGTATTTTTATAGGTAAACACAAACTTCAATTTGGGTAATTATAATTTTGTAATTTCGTTGTAGTGCTGTTATTTTTATTTTTAATTAAATTATGTTATCAAAAACCATTATACATACTCAGGCATCTACGTGGGCGAAAACAAAGTCGTTCACTTCACACACGACCGTCATTCGAGCCCGTCCGATAGCTCCGGCCCGTATTTCTCATCATCGAGCTCGAATACCCGAGCAACCTGTCTAGACATCCCCGACTGTGGTTTCAAAAAAGACGGATCCGGAGTGATCATGTCCTGTTTGAACTGTTTCCTCGGAGACGGATCATTGTACCGTTTCGAGTACGGCGTTAGCACGCCAACTTTCATCGCCCGATTCCGGGGCGGCACGTGCACCACAGCCAATCCCGACCCTTCCGAGACCGTGGTCCACCGAGCCATGTACTTGCTTCACAAGGGTTTCGGGAATTACGACTTGTTTACTAATAACTGCGAAGATTTCGCGTTGTACTGTAAGACGGGTCGCCTTGTTCGTCGCAGCAAGAAGCGGGAAGCTCCTATGGGTTGCAGCGGGCAAGCGACGAGTTTCGTGGGTGTACCTTTGGCTGCGGTTATTGCGCTGCCCCTGCAAATGATTTTTTCGGGTCCGGTTGTTTTTGCCGCGTCGACGGCTGCGACTTATTCGTTTAATAGGTATTCGACGGATATTGGTGTTCGTGGCGATGTGGTTGAGGTGAGAGTTGAGGGTCTGGAGTTGTTCCATGGCGATGAGTCGACTCAGCCTGGAAATTAACTACTTTCTTTTTATTTTATTTTATTTTATTTCATGTCGTGTTGCAACTTTGATCGTAGCAATTGGTGGATGTGTATTTGGAAGTGGAGAAATGCATGAATGTTTTTTGGGTCTGTTTTGGAAGAAGGTAATTGTATTGGTTTCGAACATGTCCTTTTGATTTTCTGATGCAAGTGAATGTGCCTCTTGATTTGGTGATCGTATTATCTTTTGTATTCAAAATTTTGCCACTATATTAAGAATTCTATTGGTTATAAACTTTAGAATCATCAACATTTTTATGTAGAAATCAAATTATATTTATAAAAAGGTGATGTATTATTATATTGTAATTAATTATATTAATTAAATATAATTTAAAAAAAACAATAATTAATGATAATTTTTGTGATAAATATCAAAGGCATATACTTGCGTTAGGCGGCCTGATTGACGGGTCATGACCCGTTAGGCAATCTGATCCGATACTCTAATGTATTGGTTTTTGGATTATGATGTATTGGTTTTTCATAAATATCTGACTCGTGTTATGATATATTGGTTTTTGTATTAGTATTATGATGTATTGACTTTTTACTATAATGCATTGGTTTTTGTACTATAATGTAGCGGTATGAAATTTTGGCCTAACGGATGATCCGTTAGTCCGACCTTACAAGACTATTACCCAATATCAAATCATGTTATAAATGTTTTGACGCTAACCAAACATGATTTTTATTAACATTATTAAATAAAAAATGAAAATTGTTAAACCTCAATCGAAAGAAGTTTATTCGATTCAACGAAATTAATTAAATCCAGCTGGAGGGCTTTATTCCTTAGATAAATTTATCTTAATAGACTTTAATAAAATTCATATCTCCACCTTTTGAATAGAAGTAGAATTCTCATCCTCATATATCACATGAAGCACATCACCCATTGAGAAAACAAAGAAATCAAGCTGATCAATGGTCTATAATATGAACCCCAAAGTGTATCACCAATGCGTTGAAGACTAATTCACTACTAAGACCCTTCCACATGAAATGTCACCATTTCTCAAAGTCTCAACAATATAGTTTAATTGTTTTTCTCAAAGAATTGAGGAATGTTTACAAGACCTCAAACAAAATTTACCAATTGAGCAACAAAAAATAAATAAGCAATTAGAAGACTCTTTGTTGCAACAATGTAAGAGCTAGTTGAAGTTGATAATCAAAACAATGTATGTAATATGTGCTTAGATTCACTATAAAACAAAAACCAAAAATATCGACGGTAAAAAGGACCAATTATTAATTAAAAATTCGAAAAGTTAAGCGAAAAAGTCAAAGAATGCAAAATCATGCAAAATAGCTTACTCTTAACATGAAAAAGACGGTAAAAAGACTCAAACATGACTCAAAATATGTACAAAAGCGTAACAAAAACGTACGAATCAGTATCGTCTTGGGATACTACTCAGTTCAAAAGCCCCTTAATAACTTTCTAATTCCATTGTTCGACTGGCACTAGGCCTTTGCCGTTTTCGCTTAGTATCTTCAATAAATCTAGTATATGGGGCTAGAGTCTGTCGAGAGTCGTTGAACAATGGTCTTACATTAGAAGTGGTGGGGGAAGGGGAAAGAGACACATTAACATCACTATAAGATTGATTGTAATCATTATATGTATTAAAGAATCTTTTGCTTGGTGAGCAACCTTAATAGGGCTAGGAGTTTCAATATTTGAAGTTTGTAAAAAAGGTTCTAATGCATCATAATAAACTTTAAGTAAACTTTCTAAACCCTCGACCCGATAATCCGAGTCTAAAGTTTTTGCAATCAAAAAAACATCGGGGATGTATAAAGAAATATTTGACCCATTTACTCAACATACTAACAATACATTCACCCAATTCAGGCGAATCGAGTAAAGAATTACTAATAAGTACAATTTGAATACATTGATCAAGAAGTAGTGTGGAGGTAGGATAATTAACACCAGATAAAGTCACGGTGGCTTCATTAAAAATTCTTGAAAGAGACATCATATTAAACAATCATGCCACGGATTAGTAAATAAAATGAAATCGACATCTTGATCAGCAAAAAATGCACACAATACTTCTCTATATTCAAAAGAATCATTAAGCAAATTATAAGTAGAGTTTCAACGATTTGACACATCAATTGAAAAAAAAATTGGATGCAAACCATTGTTTCGGTAAAATTTTCGCCATTTCTTTGCAACCGAATCATGTTGAAAGACCGCACTCCAAATCGGAGCAATTATAGTTTTTAAAGTAGTTAAACCATCTTAAACACATAAATTCAAAATATGACAAATGCATCTAACATGAGAAAACTTACCGCCAATAGTAGGTTGACAAAAGGTTTTTAACAAACATAAACTAGCCGTATTAGCGGCGGCATCATCAAATGAATTGGAAAAATTTTATTACCTAAATGATAGTCGGAAAAAATATTGGATATTTTTCACGAAATATTCACCGCGGTATGCGCACTATTAAACTCTCTATATGCAATTAAACGTTTTTGCAAAATTCAAGAATTATCAACCCGGTGGCATATAATTTTCATATAATTATTGTTATGATGGGAATTCGTCCAAATATCCGAATATATAGAGACACTTTGAGACAAACTATCAAATATGGAAATCAAATTCAACTTATACTCACCAACCATTTTTTCAATATCGCGAGTAACTTTATTTCGTGAAATCCTAGTGTTAGATGGATTAAATGCACTTATAGTATAATCTTCATAGTTATGATTAAAAGGAAGACCCCGAAAACAAATCTTACAATAAATTTTCTATAACCACTTTCGATGTATTGAAATAAATTCACACCTTAGCCGTCGGCCCCGGCGATGGCTGTAGATGAAGACGAGAGGTTTGTTTGTGTTTGAGAGCTATCCACACCGTATTTATCGGGATGCTTCTTCTCCATGTGGTATTTGAGCGTCCCGTAGCCTCTATTATTCTCAGAACCGAAGGCGTAGTGACTCTTGCAATAATTGCATTGTGCCTGAGGTACACCATTGACCGTCCTTCTTGTGAAATGAAATCGGAAGATGGGGGATTGGTATTCCTTCACCCGCTTCCTCCTCATCTTCATCCAAATTGACGGCGGCCAGTGGTTCGGATTCGTCGAAGGTGGGTAAATTCTCATCGAAATTGGTTTAATTATGCTCGCCGGAGTTGATTTGTTTATATAAGTTTTCAACTTCTTCCGGCGTCGTATCATTGGGAACATAATATCTAGCAACGGCCGAAGGTTCTCGTCGAAATCCTCGACCTCCAACTCGGCCTCGACGAGACTCTCAAATAGTATTAGTATTGATATTACGAGAGAGCTTGCCATAATAATATTATAAAAAAAATTAAGTAAAACGAGATTAAGAAGAAGAAGAATATTATTAATAGTATTCTTTGCACAAATTAACAACTTCAAAATATAAGAGAATAAGAAGAATAATAGAGATGAATTGGTGTGAGGATGGTGTTGGAGAGTGGGGTATTTATATGTGTAGAAATGGATTTAAAATTTTTTGAATAAACCTGCGGTTAAATCACCAACGGCTAATTTTTTCGACCATTGATCTCCAACGGATATTTGATCCGAGCCGTTGATTTCAAACGGTCAAAAATCGGGCGGTTTAATCGTCGATTTTAACCGGTAGTTAAATCGCCGCCCAATTTCTTTTCCAGTTAACCGGCGGTTTTGATTGGCCGGAAACCTTAAACAAAACTGAACCACCAAAATTCAGTTGGTGATTACGATTTTAACCAATACCGGCGATCAACGGTTAAAAATCATCGGTTACCGGCTAACCGTAACCGCCGATGACACCTCTAACCATGCATTGATTCTATTTCTATACTAAACTCAATCGAACTGAAGTAAATCACAAAGTCCAGTACAAATATATGAATTGTGGTATCTAAATAGTTATTATGTAGTATTACTTGTTATATATATATATATATTTGTGGGATAATTACAAAAATTATTCATGTGATTTAGCTTAATTAATAAAAAATAATTATTAGGCAGAATAATGTATCTATATTTCTACATCATTAATTCAGAATTAATACCTTTTCGATAAAATCATAAAATTTCTACATCATTAATTCAGAATTAATACCTTTTCGATAAAATCATAAGCTTTAGAGGCGAAAAAAGTTCGCTTTCAATTAATAGGCAGTCCAAGTAATAAATTATATATTTGTTGGTTTATTAAACTAATAAACATCCAATAACTGTCACTAGTTCAATTAATCATGTTAAACTTAAAGTGTTCAGTTCGGTCAGTTTAGCACTCTAATGGAGGCTAAACCTTCATCTTTCTTTGATTCAAATGAATTCCTTTTTTTAAAATTTTATTTTATTTTATTTTTTACCTTTTCATAACTATGGACATGTTGATTATTTTCTTTCGTGACCTTCATTTTCTTGTGACTATATATATATATATATATATCCAGCTAGCCACTCACAGAAGGATTTAGGATAAGTTGTTGCGCGTGTAGTCTCTGAAGTTCCTACTAGACTGCTTTTATGTCGTTGGTTACCTGCTGATTGTGTCTGTGTGTATATATATATATATATATATATATATATATATATATATATATATATATATATATAACATCGATTATTGCAAGATTTACAGTCGCAAAGAAGTAACTTCTTATACTTTTTGAGAAAAAACAACTTCTTATATATTTTACCTTTGAACTTTCAAATTGGTTGTTGATTGTTTTTTTTTTCAAATATAGATATGACGTTCTCCATTGATTCATCTAATATGGACAATCAAAATATCTTGAGTGGCTCGAAGGCTGGTGATTTAATGGAGATGGATGAGGAGACCTTCACTACATCCACATCACAACAACAAAAGAAAACGAAGAATCAAGGATTTTGTAATGATGTTATGGTATATGATTTTGTAATGATGTTGGTTTTGAAGGGTTAACTTATTTTGCTGCCCGAAATCTAACTCGGGGATGGTCAACTCAATGCGACGAGAGAGTCGCCAGTATTTAAGACTATATATTAGGTCGCCTATCTAAATATTCAAGGAGAATTAGATCATGGAATTTCGCTACCTGAGAATAAAGAGATCGCGTGTTTGGATATTAAAGGGGAGATTTTCCCTTTGGCATAAATACGTATCAGGTACGATCTTTAAAAATCTCGTGAAAGGGACGATTTCCTATTTTCAACCTTACTTATTTTTATGCTAGAACA
This sequence comes from Phtheirospermum japonicum, assembly GCA_014905375.1. Taxonomy (NCBI): domain Eukaryota; kingdom Viridiplantae; phylum Streptophyta; class Magnoliopsida; order Lamiales; family Orobanchaceae; genus Phtheirospermum; species Phtheirospermum japonicum. Next base: position 171,358 of record BMAC01000320.1, on the reverse strand, counting down.
TGGGGGAATAGCTGATTTATGCGATTTAATATGGTTTACTTGATTTGATAAATTTTATTTGGGTCAGTTTAAATGGTTATGGTGTGTGATTCGATTTAAATGGTTAAGGTCTGCTCGCAAGTTTGGTTTACGTCGTATTAATCGATGGTTTATGGATTGATGGTTTTATATTATGGAGAATATGGTTAATTAACATGTTCTTTGCGACCTCAACTTTATTCCCGCAACCTCGTTATGGTCTCATATGACCTCATTACGGTATCCGCGACCTCATTATGGTCTCATACGACCTCATTATGGTCTCGGCAATCTCATGCGATCTCATTACATAGAACGGATCATCTATAGATTCTATGATTGAATATGTTTAAGCCTCAACGGCCGAAGATTTGATGAAATGTTTAAGCCTCGATGGCCGGAGATTTTATGAAAATATTTAAGCCTCGATGGGCGGAGATTTTATGAAAATGGTTAAGCCTCGATGGCTAGAGATTTTATGAAAATGTTTAAGTCTCAATGGCTGGAGATTTTATGAAAATGGTTAAGCCCCGAGATTTATTAAAATGGTTAAGCTCCGATTGGCTGGAGATTTTATAAAAAGGTTTAAGTCTCGACGGCTGGAGATTTTATGATAATTGGTTAAGTCTCGACTCTCTCATTAGGTCGGCAGCTAAATCGTATACCCTCAGCGGCGGACATTTATTTATATACCCTTAGGGGCGAGCACTTATGTATAACTAATTATAATCTCAGGGGCGGATACCTATTTCTAATTCACGTACCCTCAGGGGCGGATACCTATTTCTGATTCATGTACCCTAAGGGGCGGACACTTATATGTGATTCATATACCCTCAGGGGCGGATACCTATTTCTGATTCATGTACTCTTAGGGGCGGACACTTATTTCCAATTCGTGTACCCTCAGGGACTGACACTTATTTATGATTCATGTACTCTCCGGGACTGATACTCATTTATAAACAACTAACGGTGTGAGTGTACCTTGTGTGCAGGAGTGTCAAAATGCTAGTTCTAAAAACTTGGATTTTGCGTATTTTTGCACCAATAAAAGGTTAAACACCACCAAAAAGTTAAAGGTCTATTTGAACATGTAAACAAAATCGGCCATTATCATGTATACACTGGTGTACGTTGTACCGTACATCTAAAGATGAATATTTAACATAGCGAAAATGTATATTTTTATGATTTAGATGAACATATAATACAACGAATATGTATATTTAGGGGCGGACTCAATTTTTTATTTTGGGGAGGTCGTGGACAATTTTTTTAATAAAATAAAAGGAAAGAAAAAAGAAATAATGAGTTATACTACAAAAAAAACAGCAAATTTGCGAGGGATTTTTCGAGGGAACGGAATTCCCTCGAAATTTTCCGAGGGAACACCGAGGGAAATAAAAATCCCTCGGTTTTTTCCGAGGAAATTACATTCCCTCGGAAAATCCCTCGAAAATCAGGGCGCCAAATGTTC
>BMAC01000320.1:117289-160033 GCA_014905375.1 Phtheirospermum japonicum | reverse complement strand
TTTATTTATTTATTTACTCGTTTTCCATTGATTGTGTACATTCATATTTTAGAATATATATATTTCCTCATTTTGTGAAGATGAATGTATATACTGAGAATGTGCATTGATTTTTGAGTAGCCATGTTCACAAACAAACTGATTCAATTTCTTGCTGGATTTTTATTTATCCTTTTATGTTTATATATATTATTCTCTCTCAAAATTACAAATACCCTTCGATCCATTTTACCAATTACCCCTCAAGAGGAGCTACATTATTGGGTATTTTTATAGGTAAACACAAACTTCAATTTGGGTAATTATAATTTTGTAATTTCGTTGTAGTGCTGTTATTTTTATTTTTAATTAAATTATGTTATCAAAAACCATTATACATACTCAGGCATCTACGTGGGCGAAAACAAAGTCGTTCACTTCACACACGACCGTCATTCGAGCCCGTCCGATAGCTCCGGCCCGTATTTCTCATCATCGAGCTCGAATACCCGAGCAACCTGTCTAGACATCCCCGACTGTGGTTTCAAAAAAGACGGATCCGGAGTGATCATGTCCTGTTTGAACTGTTTCCTCGGAGACGGATCATTGTACCGTTTCGAGTACGGCGTTAGCACGCCAACTTTCATCGCCCGATTCCGGGGCGGCACGTGCACCACAGCCAATCCCGACCCTTCCGAGACCGTGGTCCACCGAGCCATGTACTTGCTTCACAAGGGTTTCGGGAATTACGACTTGTTTACTAATAACTGCGAAGATTTCGCGTTGTACTGTAAGACGGGTCGCCTTGTTCGTCGCAGCAAGAAGCGGGAAGCTCCTATGGGTTGCAGCGGGCAAGCGACGAGTTTCGTGGGTGTACCTTTGGCTGCGGTTATTGCGCTGCCCCTGCAAATGATTTTTTCGGGTCCGGTTGTTTTTGCCGCGTCGACGGCTGCGACTTATTCGTTTAATAGGTATTCGACGGATATTGGTGTTCGTGGCGATGTGGTTGAGGTGAGAGTTGAGGGTCTGGAGTTGTTCCATGGCGATGAGTCGACTCAGCCTGGAAATTAACTACTTTCTTTTTATTTTATTTTATTTTATTTCATGTCGTGTTGCAACTTTGATCGTAGCAATTGGTGGATGTGTATTTGGAAGTGGAGAAATGCATGAATGTTTTTTGGGTCTGTTTTGGAAGAAGGTAATTGTATTGGTTTCGAACATGTCCTTTTGATTTTCTGATGCAAGTGAATGTGCCTCTTGATTTGGTGATCGTATTATCTTTTGTATTCAAAATTTTGCCACTATATTAAGAATTCTTATTGTTTATAATATAAACTTTAGAATCATCAACATTTTACTGTAGAAATCAAATTATATTTATAAAACGGAGATGTATTTGAACTTCTTTATAAAATGCTGATCACCATTGTAAACAGAAAAAATGCATTTGAACTTCTTTTAGTGTTACACTATACAAACTTATTTAATCCAACACCCCCCAAAGTCATTTGCCAACTGGACTTGGAGATGATCCATTAATACTAACAGTCACAAACAAGAATTGCTAAATGGTATATCATAACTAAATTTTTATTTTTTATTTTTTTTTGAGCAAAAACAATACAAGAAATTTCCTAGTACAAAATTTCATGCTTGATATCACTTTTTCCAAACGGTTCATCATTAGTTCAACTCCACAAAGAGGCTGGCCTGTGGATGTAACCCAGCTTCCTTGAGAGACAACGAGAGTTTATCTCGACCATAGACAGTACGAGGAAAGTTGGAGACGAGACTATACCCATCCACTTCTAAGCAACCCAAAGAATCGACATAGTCATACAGAGATTGTATTCTTGCCGTACAGTGAAACCTCCTCTCTTTGCGCCCTCCAGATGGAAAACGAACCAACACCTGAAAATTCAAACGATAAAACCATATTCCCAATCATGACAAATACATAACGCAAAAACAACGAAACTTGTGTGGTTGTAGGGTTCTAGAGTAGAAAAGAAATGCCAAGGCTAAGGAATATCAAGTAGTCTACAAAATTCAAAATTAAACATCTGTACAAAAACTAACGAATACGACATTCCAACAGCAGATGATGAAAACAGAATTGCAATTCAAGGCGCGCAAAGAATCCTATGAACATTTCCATAGGATATCTATCAATTGGCTACTGGTGTTCTATAAGGTATTGTTGGCCAAAATAAATCTCATCAATTGCTGATAATTTGTTTTCTCAATCATTGTTCATTGCCCACGGTCAACATATTTTTCCCGAGCTGGATCGTTGCCGACGATGACAGCAAAAAATAGACGAATAATTTTTAAAGGCCAAATTTGATAAAGAAACACTTATAGACGACCGACACATCATTCCTAAGGAAACATTGCTGCAATTCCCTAGGACTCGCACCACGCACCACCACAGGTTATCTTGCAATTTATCAAGAGTGAACTAACTCAAACCCTCGCCAAAACACCTATAAGAGATGTCAAATATCTATCTATCTTCGTCAGAGCTCGAAAAATATATATCAGAAAAAACACAAAGGAACTCGTGCTATAGTAATCATCGGGGCAGATTGTGAATGTGATTTAGAGTACTATATGATTATCAGTAATGCATAGTCTGAAAAATGGGTATGACATAATTCTACGCCATCTGGTGTGGTTCATGAGATGAGAGAGAATTTTCCAAACTGATCTCTGACTAATGTTGTATGCAATTTTTCAAGAAGTCAACACAAATATACCAATGTGTAAATCATATTCTCACGTCAAATCTCCATCTTCAGCCCTAAAGATGAACATACAAGTGGATAGTCCTTGTGATATTATATGAATTCATATTATGCTTCTGAATATTGACTTCGTGTATTTATTATGATTTGAGGTTTGTTTTCAATTTTATTTCCTTGGTGATTTTCAACCATTATTTACAAATATAGAGCTATATCATTCAACGATAGAGGGAGAAGATGGAGCTTACTTGGGTAACATCAGCCCCTTTCTCAGGCTCAGCACCCAGCGACAAAGCTTTCTCCTCACGCATCTTAGCTAATGCAGCCTCCCTCTCAGCAGCTTCTTGCGCTGCCCTTTCACAAGCCTCTTCCTCCTCCTTTCTTTTCCTCTCGGCTTCAGCAGCTTCACGCTCCAGCCTTTCCWGCTCTTCTTTCCTCTGCCTCTCCCTTGCCTAGTGAAGAACATGAACAAAAGATTAGAGTAGTGCGGATAAGAAACCATAATAAATATTGATATGGCCACACATAGCGGGGTGGGGTGGGGGGTGGGGGGTGGTGGGGTGGGGGGGGGGGGGGGGGGGGGAAAGAAAGAAAAGAAAAAAATAAAATAAAATAACAAATGAAACAAAAACAACATAAACAAAATAAAGCATACTTGATCAGCCTCAAGTGCTGCTCGATAAGCAGCATCCTGTTCCTCCCTCAGACGTGTATTGTTTCTTCTTTCTTCAGCTTCAATCCTCGCTAAAACAAGTACTGGAGCACTTTCTTCGAGCACTCTCTGCAATATTGTTACCATTTCCTCTGGAGATTTTGGTCCCTCAATCTGCACGAGTATACATCACAACACAATTAGGATAACAATATCAAGATAAGGCCAACCTTATGGTTCTTGGCATCGAAGAAAAAAAAAAACAAATCGAGGAAATATGAAATATGACACCATAATTATATGCAATGAAATATTTTCTCGTTTACACAAATATCGACACCAATGATAAGAAATGACAAATCATCAACAGCTATTCACAGATCATGAAGTCTCAGTTTCAGTGAACAATAATTTTGTCAAGTAAAACACGTGCATATTTAACTACTGCATATCTCCAAATTTATTGCCCATACTAAGACTATGAAGAACAAATACTAAAATAAACCTTCAGAAAATCCCAAGACTCACATTGAGTTCTAAAAATATATCCAAATGCCAATGCCCAAGAATTGCCTAACATTTTCCTATATCCAAAACCTTGATATATATATACAAAAAAAAAAATGCAGTCAACGAAAGTTTCGTTCACAATAGATAACTCAAACGTGTACCTGTTGCAGCAACGCGATCCTCTGGTTCGTTGCTGCCATAACAACAGCACAGAACGGGAACCTGGACGCCTTGAGACTATTACCCATCTTGAACCCTTCACTCGCCTTCACACTCCCACCCCAGGCCACGAAATTCTCGTTCAAAAACGCCGCCAACATCTCGTCACACAAAGTCCCTTCACAAAAAACGGGGCTATCGGGATGCTCCGGCGAGTGCAAGTACACAAACAGCAGCTTATACTCGTGCCGAGACCTCTGAAGCGCGTCCATGAAACCCTCGGCCACGAAATTCGGCCTCACCCTCCCGGAATAATCCCTCTCAAAATCGGAAACGAAATTCGCCGCCTCCGAGGCCGGTCGAGACACCGGCGGAGGCCCGGCCCGTGAAGGGCCTCTCAGCCCGACCATGCTTAGGGAATACGACAGAACGCCGCTTGCGGCCCACACGCCAAAACCGATCGCGCTGGGAATTAGCCCTAGGCTAGCGGAGATGATGGAGAACGGGAGGGTGATTATTCTCCAGGCCAGGCCCGGGGATTGATTGTTGTCATTAGGGGCTAGAACAAGGCCCGTATCTTCGGGTTCGTGATTTTCCCGCGCGGCGGCGGCGGAGGAGGAGGAGGGGGCGTTGGTGATGGAGGAGATGGCTAATTCGAGGTCCCAATTGTGGGCGGAGAGGATTTCTGTGCACAAATCGGCGTCTTGGAGGCCTGTAACAGCTTGGAAATTCGACAATTTATCAGCTAAATCCCCCATTTGCTCAGTAGATCAATGTCGACGACGAACAATTCAATCTCTATACACAGTGGAAAAAAACCGGGGTTTAACAAACCAGGAGTTAATATCTTTGCCCAGTGCAGTGTAAAATCTGCTCGATTATTAGAAGAACAGAAAAATAAAGGTTTCTGATAAATTTTTTTTTTCTTGGGGATATATATCTGGTACCAAAACAACAGTCAAACGGGCACCATCCTCGTTACAAATTGGTCAAAAGACATTTCTTTGTTCACATTTGAGAAAATTAATTACCGACTTGTAAAGCTATGTAATTAGGTGATAGCTGATTACATTTAGATTGTTTGACTAACTGATATTTAGTAAGTAAATAATTGACAATCAATGCAATTGTGTAAAATAATAAAAAAGAATATTAACATAATTTATTGTTAAGTATTTATTTTGTTAATAATATATTTATTTTATATATACAAAAAGAAAAAGTCACTAGTACTTGAATATATTAATTTAATTTCGATAATTATTACTATTATTTTAACGAGAGAAATAGTTATAAATAATATTTATATATAAATTAATAATAAACACGTTTGTTTGTTTTTATAAATTTAAGAACAAAGTCTAACTAACTTTTAAAGCATCTCTTCTTAAAAGACTATGATATGAAACGTTTTCAAAATGAGTTATTTTAACTAAAAAAGCTAATTATAATATGTACTTACAAAATATCTAAATTAAAGAATTTAACTATGCTCTACTATTTTGTGGGCCATCCGCGATTATTAATATGGGGCAATTGTCAAATACCACATAGAAAAAAAAATTCAAATAATCTAACTAATTATACAAAATATCAGATAGTCACAATTACAAAGTTTCCCTTATTAAAAATAATATAATAATAATATAAACTATTATTAAAAAAACCCACCGCCTCTGCTGTCTTGTCGCTGCCGCCGAAAAATTTTCCAGCGAGATTTTTTTTTTTTTTTTGGGCTCATCAAATATAAATTAAAGAAATTTTACTATAAAGCAAGATTTTTTTTTTTACTTTTCCATACATAAAAAATGAAATTTTCACTATAAAGTATGATTTTATTTTTTTTAACATAAATTAAAAGTATTTTTATTTTACGAAATAAAGTAAGAAGTTTCACTATAAAATAAGAATCGAAAAAAAAGTGTGTAATAAGTAGAAGAAAAAAAAGTGTGTAATAAGTAAGAAATACATAACAACATTTGCACATTAAAGCAAAAAAAAATTCATTCAAATAAAATATTTTTGTCATCAAGTATGAATTTTAGACATTAAATAAAAAATTTGTTACATATAGTAAGAAATTCGGACATGTAGTAAGAAATATTTCCGGTGACCGAAATTATTTTTGGACATTAAGTAATAAATGTTTGGACATATAGTAAGAAATGTTAGGACATATAGTAAGAAATACATACAAATTATCTGGGTTGAGAAAAAAATTGACTTCATTGACTACATGGACATGTAGTAAGAAATTTAGACATACAGTAAAAAATTTTGGGCGAAAAAAAAAAGGCAAAAATAAATTCCGGCAACCCTTCTTTTAACACACGAGAAGGGCATGAGTCTGGGGTGGTCAATTTGTAGTTTTTTCTGAAAAGTTGGGTATAAAAGGAAAAATCAGCCCATCTCTACCCTCCCGCTTCTTATCCCTTTTCTTCTCCAGAAATGGAAAACGGCCGGCCCCTCTTCGCGACTTGCGTCTCCGACGACTGAACCATGGCGGCATCGGCAAACGGTGGATGTGGCACTTGGCGGCTACCGGCGAGGGCAGGCGACGCCCTATCCACCTTCTTCGACGGGCACGGCGGATCTCCCTGGTTTTCAGGAATCGGGCGGCCAAATCCCTTCCACCTTCTTTGACGGGCCCGGCGGATCTCCCCAGTTTCAGGAACCGTGTGGCCAAATCCCTTCCACCTTCTCCGAAAATAAAGGCGGCCTGGGATTCAGCGGCTCCTCCGGCGATTATGCAGGCGGCGGTGAAGGCTCAGCGGCAGCGGCAAAATCAGGCGGCTCGACTGCGTGGGGTCGCTGGGCGGCGTTTGGAAACGGTCGTTGTTTGGCTGTGGCTACGGCTGAGTTGGACGGCGACTGTGTGCAAGCACCATGATATATAATAAGAAAACCCGGATATGTAGTAAGAAATCCAGACATATAATTAGAAAATTTGGGGAAAAAAAAAACGAAAATAAATTCCGGCAGTCAGAAATTTTTCGATGGCCGAAAATTTTCAAATGGTCGAGGAAAAAAATCGGGGACGAAAAAAAATTCCAGCGGCCGAAAGCGGTGGCGGCCAAATATTATTATTATTATTATTATTATTATTATTATTATTATTATTATTAATAAGAGTATTGTGTATATTCAAATCACAATTTTGGACTATTTAGCAAAAAAATAAGTAATATTTAACTTAAAATTAGATGCAGGACTAATTGATAAATAAACCTCCACTTTAGGTACTTATTTGACAATTTCATAAAATCGATTTCATGGAATTAGGAATTTGCAGTTCTATTAACGTGAAAAATATCTCTATTTAATGCTTTTAAATGATCATGAAAATGAAAAAGGCATACATCTTTAACAATATCATCAAATTTTACCTCATCCATCATCAACTGCTTTAACTTTCCTTTGTTTTCTCAAGTAAAAACTAAGTTTAAAAAATGATGTACCAATAATTTAAATATAACACAAACATCAGCTGTAGCATATTATCTATCTGATTCTATCAGCAAAACCTTGCATCCAAACTTAAAAAAAAAATATATATATATATATATAATAACAACACACTCAATCAACTTCCTTAATCAACACCTTGCCTTTAACCTCCCTTTTCCCCTCCATCCTCACACCACCACCTGTTTTCCCGCCCGCACACTCCACGGCCCGTACCTTCTCCGTCTCCACAATCCCCGCCAACGGACCCCACCCCTCGTCCCCCTGCTCGTGCACCCAACACATCAAAAAATACACCTTCCTCTCCGCAAACCTAAGCTTACTCCTCGGCTTCCCAACTCTCTCCGCCTTCGCCTCTCTCTCCCCCGTCCCCACCAACCTCCGCACATCGCACAACATGCAAACCAACGCATCGCCCCCTAAACAAAGCAAACCAATCACATCGTCCAAAACACGCAACCCGAATCTCAACCCGCCCGCGTGCTTGTACGAATTCGAGCACGTCCGCTCCAAACAACGCAACAACGCCTCCAACACCGTCTCGGGCTGTTGTTGTTGCTGACCCAGAACGGACGATATGCTCAGGATCACCATGGAAGCTTCTAGAGGGTCGGTTTTCCAGTCGCCGTTGTAGAGGCGGAGGGTGAAGCAGTAACTGTATATGACGTCGATGAGGTGGATCGGTAGTAACGGGGACGGGTCGGCTGGTGTGAGCTTGGAAACGGGCGGTAAGGGGGTTTCGGGCCCCCGTGGGATGTCTTGCCATTGGTCGTTCTCCGATTCGTCGTTTGAGATTGGGAGGACTAGCTGGGTCCCGTCGGAGCTGAGGGATATTTGTTTGGCGGAGGGTTTTAGCCACCACGGGTCCCACGGTTGGATCGATTTGCTGAGCTCGCCTGAGGCGATGGCTCTTTGGAAATGTTTCTTTTCTTCGACAGATAAATCATCGAGGCTTATCTGAGCACCTGCGTGATAGAGGAACAGATAGTTTTTTTATTGAATTTAAAAAAACAATAATTTTGGAAGGATTGATGATGTCATTGGTGTTGTCAAATTACCAGAAAGAATCTTCTGAATAGTCTCGTCCGAGAAAGAAGAATCCATCTCTGAAAAAAAAAAAGAGTTGGGATTCATGCACCAGATTAAGAAATCGATGCCATAATTCATTAAAAAATAAAACAATAATTAATTAATTAAAAAAATAAATAGATGGGGTGTTCCAATTTTAATCCATCCATATGCAGTATTAAACGACTTAAAAGAGCCAGTAATGGACAAACAAAACTACACCAAAATAATGCTCATATTAGATCTATTTACGAAAGTTAAAAAAAATCCACTATTTTCCAAATTCCTGAATTCGTTTTTGCAAACCATTTCCAGAATAACTCTTTACGTAGAACATTTGCTTTTCAAATTGAACGAATAGATACTTTTGAGTTAAATACTGTGGATGAGCAGAAAATGCATTTTATGATGCATGCAAACCACAGCAAGAAATACTGAAACAGATCAACAACATTACCCTCTTCATCCAAGCTATCAGCCTCGTCTTCCTCGTGGAACCGTTTGAGTATGTCGAGCATTTTCGATTTATTTTGTTCATCAGGTTGGATCTGTTGTAGTTCTCCCATTACATTGTCTCTCATAAAAGACTCGGTGCAACGAAGACTATGAGACTGCAAAAGTACCATGTGAGAGCATTTCAGAAACTACTCATTTTCCCTAATATGCACCTTTTTGACAAATTATTAATTCTCTGGGCAAAATTTAAAAAATAAATAAACATTGATACCTTGTAACAATGCAGAGAACAGTATCGGACATTGCATCGAGGACATGTATATTGGGAAAATTGCTTCTCACAGCTGGAAAAATAAAAAAGAAAAAAAACTAATTAACTTAATTCTGGTAGGTGATGAGAAATTGAGTTGTTAAAAACGAAATAAAAGTTATTTATAAGTGGCTGAGCAATTAATAACCAGTTCAAAAATGTCAGCAATACATAGTTCATTATTTCTACCTCAAAATCTTGTATTTGACTTGCTTATACTCATACGTGGACATCAATATCCAGACCTTCTACAAAAGCTTGATGTATATTAAATGGAAACCAAAACCGATTTACTAAAGATTGTACTAAATCTATAAACTAACAAAAATACTAATAGCAAGTAATGAATCTAATTCAGTAACTAAGTGCAAGTGATCCGAGCTTACACACGGCAGATTACACGGGTGTTGGAGTTGAAATCTGCCGATGTGGAAGATGATTCCGAGATTAATATATTGTCCGACATCTGGAAAAAAAAAAACCAACAAATTGTTATGGATCTGCATAATTAGCAAGCCGCAAACCACTAATCCCAAAAAAAAAATCATTAATAAAATGTCAATTCCACCAGACCATAACAATTTTGCCTTAAATCATCCAATCCAATAATCACAACAATAATCGGAGTACAAGTCTGAATCCAAAATACAGCTAAATCAAATGACAGTCGAAGGTGAGCTAATTTAACCCCTGTTGGCTTCTAATTCAATAGCTAAAACGGGTATTAGTTGCGGATTAGTGAATATTAGAAGAGGGAAAAGAACAGAGTAATGTCGTGAGTTTTTTAGTGTTTACCTATGTCGGGATTATCTTCGATTATAATACAATCCTGGTTTTGTCAATCCCATACCTCAATGTTTTCGGTTCAAAAAATAAACAAATAAATTGTGTGATTTGATATGATCAAATATCTGCAAAATATTATATTTGAAACTAAGGTAACCAAAATTAAATCAGCAGATCAGCCAAAATTAAATCAGCAGATCAAACAAGTTACGGTATACCAAGCAAATGACTAATAATACCTTGAACAGTATCTCAACTAAGAAAAAAAAATCGAAAATTATATACTTAATGTGAGTATATTAACATGCTCTGCTAATGAATCAAACTGCAAAAGCCCATTGAATCATTTTATCACATGAGCAAAGCAGGAAAAAGAAAACCCCACAATATATATCATACAAATCAGGCCTAACCGGCACGAAGAACAAGCATTTCAAATCTCAACAACCCAACACATGCATTTATCTTTAAATATTATGCATACCATGAAAAACTGATAAATGAAAAAATAAAATAAAATCAATCGGCCAGAAAGTGCAAGCAAATACCATCCAGTAATTAAAATAAACAGAAATGCAGTCGAGATGAGAAAACTCAAAACCTGTTCATATTCTATCTGGGTTTTTCAGTAACTGAATAAAAAGTCCCCAAACATCTGCCGGAAAATGATTAGTTTATATAATAATTAGAAAAAATAGAAAAATAAACCTAGATATTTTTTGGGAGTGAGAAAAAAATGGCAATTTATGCATGGGCTATGAGTTGGGCTTGCCTGTGATTCTTAAAAGAAAAACTGAAGGCTTAGGCTTAAGAATTTAAAGAAGAATCAAAGGGATTTTCAAAGTGCACCATGAATAGAAAGATAAAAAGTTAAATATTGCTATAGTGATTAAAGGCCCAATTTGAACTTCCAACAAGATAATCAAATATCATTAAACCTGAAATATTCTAAAAAAAAATACTATTGAAATGAGATAAAATAAAATGATAAAATCTAGTAATCAAATTGTTTTGAGTAAATATAGGGTAAATTGGTGGGGCTTCACAAAGAGCATGAAATGAAGTATAAAAGGCTGACTCATTTAATGGGCTTGGCTCAAAATGTTTAATGGGGTTTAATGTTATAAGCGGGATTAAATGTACTCTAGTTTTAGTTCAAGTTAATCATATTGGGCTAGACAATCAAGTTAGTAATTGAGCTTAACTAGTATACTAGTTAAATCCATATGGCCAATGTTATAATTCCATCTAACCTATCAATAACTTTTCCAAAAATAATAAAATAAATAAGCCTAAATAAAAGGAACCCCAATCATCAAATGAATTCTCAAATAGTAATCGTATGAAAAAGAAATTAAATTTCTAGAATCCCAATTATTTAAATAATAACCCGTGACAACTATTCATCTAATCCATAATCTAGAGTATGTATAATAATCCAATTATTCCAATAGATCAAATGAACGGATCTTAATTAATTCCAAATAGACCCAAATGCACCAAAATCCAAATCAATCTAATACCTCGCAAGTTTAAAGGAAGATTTTATAAACGAGACGAGTTGCTACTATACGAAGTTAAATCATTACACAAAAAATAATAAATAAATAAACCAAGAATATCAAAAAACTATATCAAATTGCATTCAGTCAACAACTCACTTGAAAATTCAAAACTACATATTTTCTGTAATGAAACAAGTTGTAGCCTAGGTTCTATGTTTTGGTTCAAATGTGCTCCCAAATTCCACTTCAAATCCCAACAAACCATCCAATCCTCAACTTCATACCATAATACAACAATTTAATCATTCAATGACCATAAAAAGAGAAGAAGGGGGAAAAAAACTCATAAATCGACAATATGCAATTTTATCTTTCAACTCTGCAATAAATCTTTTAACTGATTATTTCCAAATATAACACAGAAATTCCAAGCTCAACAATGCTCACAATAATTTAACACAGTCAATTAACAAGATATCGCAAAATCCCATTTACCTTTAAGCAAGATTTCAGATTTCTCCGATTTCCTCTAGAATTTATCCTCCAAGTTAGCCCTTATCACAGCTCTTAGACCCTGTTGATGGCTCTCTTTATTTTTCTTTCAATTTCTTTCGTCGTCCTCTCCCATTTCGAATCGATTTTTATTTTCTGCTGAAGAATCTAGAACCCACACGAGGTTCTAAGAGGATTTAAGAGGTTATTATCAAACGAAGCTACTTAGAGTTATGTTACGGCCCACTGGACTCATGGGCCTGCTTTTTTTTCTTTTTTTTTGGTCTCGATGAGATTGGTTTTGGGCTTTGTCACGTCAATTATGAAATGAGGGGACCAATCCAAGACACATTTTACAATTGTTTAAATTTAATTTATTTTACATTTATCAAGTATCATACCATTGTTTGGAAAGGTATAATGTTTTACAATTATGATGATTGTGATGTGCATAAATGTTATAATAATTTTTAAATATAAATGAAGCTTAAATTATGGATTTTTATATAGTAATTTTTACACAAATGATGATCACTTGTACAATGAAATACTAATGAAAAATGAAACATAACTTTGAAACCGAAAATCTCCCCGGTATTTATATTTGACACTTCTATAACGGGATAGCTGAATAGAATCATCTATTTTAAAAATAACATTTCATCTCGTATGAACCACACAAATGATTGTCACGTGTATACAAATATTCATTTAAAAATTCAGAACCTATGTAATTAAAGAAATGCTATTTTTGAGCAAAACAAACCCCAAAATTTTGGAGGGAGAGTTCATTTTAGTCAAAAAAGTGACATTGCCCAATATTTGTTAAATCAATCCAACGTTTAATACAAGCGAAGAGGGCCCGGGTGACAGGCCAGCATGTGAAATTGGGCCCTTTTGACAATAAGCCATGTGAAGAGATATTGTACTAGGCCACAGGCCCACTTAGTTTACCTTATCCCATGATTGTCAATTGTGATGGATTATTTTCATGTTTCATTCATGTATAGACTGTTTGATGTGACCGTTGACCCAACATTGATCAAGGAAATTCCATTTTGGAATACAGCCAATTTGATTGTTCCCAAGTTAAAATTTTATGCAATTGACATAATTAGAAATTAAAAAAATGAAATGTATAAATTAAAATGGTGGGTAATCAATTGACTATGAAATAATGGAGTTTTTATGTATATCTATATCATAATAATTGAAAATTAGGGACGATCACATTATTGCTCAAGAAATAATGTGTAGTTATTAAATATTTAAAGGAGAAAATAAAATTGATTGATTTGACTCCTTACCTATTACAATATTTAATACTAATATTCTAGCAATGACTTCAATTTTTATTTTTAATAATATCAAGTTAAATGTTCCACTATTTGTTTTATGAAAAAATTAAGGTGTTGAGCACTAAAAGAATGCAGGGTGACGAGGGATGTTGTGTAGTGTTTGAATATTACGTACTTAAATGATTTGTGAACATATATAGCAAAATAGGAAGCAACACAATTAACATACAATTTTGTTTCACTAGTTTGATAGTAATTAACAATTTAATTAAGGTAAAATCGCAAATTATCCCACTAACTTATGAGTGTGGTATTTTAATACCACTATGTACTATAACAAATTAAAACAATTGCTTATAATACAATAGTAATTTAATCCAAATTTTCACTAAAATAAATATTTTTGGTCAAGTCAATGATGATATGGAAAAAAAAACAAATGAAGTTCACTTGAAATTATTGAAAATATTATTGAAAAATAATTTAAAATCTAAAATTATCTTATATGAAAATGTATTAATAAAATCAAAAAAGTATGGTAAAAAAAAGTATTTAAGATATAATTAAAAACAAATCTAGAAAAATTTCTTATAAAATGTTTTTTGTTTTTTTTACAATTTGCCTTTTTTTTTTAGTTCTTATTCAATTTCTTTATAAATTTAAAATAATTCAAGACTCTATAAATCATTTTTTTATTAATAAATTCTAGATTTTCCTTACTTTTATATTTTAATAAAAAAATTACATATTTTGAATAGTTTTTGTTGCACATTTAAAATATTTTATAAACGAATTTCATTTTTCTATACAATTATTTTCGTCACATCAGGATTGATTATGCAAAAATAAACATCACTTGTCGCCGGAAAATTGAGGGTTTCGACAAAATATTTTTTTTTTCCTCGCAAAAATTGTGGTTAAATTATTGTAAATTTGACACCACATATACGTAATGGTATTAAAATATCGTTAACGATATATTATTGGGTTATTTTGTAACTTTGCATATAATTAAATCTAAAAGATTAGTAGCTACACATGAGCATTAATCATTTAAGTGCGTGGTAATCGCCCAAAAGAAAGGAATATAAAGTGAAATGAAAAATATTGATTAGCCTTCGCTTTTACTGTGTATATGTTTTCTGTAAATAACTAACAGTTTTCTTGTCAAATTAGGACTGACAAGTAATACTTACGAAGTCTAAACTAACAACATAATTCGTTAATGCAATTAACAATTTTGGTTGAAAGCAATTGGTTTTTTGTGTGTTTTTTTTTTTTTTTTTTTTTTTTTTTTTTTTGTAGATCATCCAATTGAAATTTGTTTATTTCAATTAACCAAAGACCCAATGTCTAGTTAGGAATAATTAAAATGGAAATCTAAATTCTAAACCACCACCGTGCATATGCATTGAATTTCTCAAAAAGCGCTTTTGAAAACCCATTAATAAAATTAATAAAATCACTGTACTTCAAAAGCAAATATTTATGACACTAAACAACACAACAAAAGACAAAAATAGAAATTAATAATATATATGCCCAAACAATGGTCCCTTAAAAACACCAGCAAATTGAGTGTTAAGGGCATGCATATGCAATTAAAAGCTATGTTCATTGTATTTGGCTTTTTTCTTTTTTCTTTTTTTTTTTCTTAGTAAGATTTACTGCATTTACTGTTGTACCCAAATTCCTTAAAGGTGCATGCACAATGCCCATTTCTTACTTCATGAAGGCATTTCGTTCATCCTTTATTATGTTCTTTTTTTATTTTTTTTATTTTGAAATATTGAAATAAAATTTTTAGTTATTAACTTATTATAGCATGTTTACATATCCCAATTCTTGAGTGTCAAATGGTTTAATAAAAAATCTTGAAGCTCGAATTTCAGTTTTCAGAAATGATTGATTATAGTTCAAACAATTTTGGATACCTCGTTTAACATATCCAATTGTTTTTCAAAAAAGCCAATTAACATATGTTTCAAATTTACATGCAAATTAGATAAGCAATGTACTTAATATAAATCGTTAAAAGCTCGTATGAGTTCATTTCGTTATTAGCAAAATAAGTTTGAACCCAATTTGGTTTTAATAAAGTATTAAATTCAGTCAACTCAGATTATTGAAAAAATATATGATATATATGTAAATATATCAAACTACTCAATTTCGATTAATTCGTGTTTATTTTGAATAAAGTTCCATCGAACTCGATTCGATTAAGAATTAAATAAACTCGAACATAATTTTATTACATGTAAACAAATTTAAGCAGTTTATTAGTATTTTACATGTATTTTGGTTTTCAGATATGAAAATTTTGATTTATTTATTTATTTATTTATTTGGAATTTTATGATTTCAAATAGTGTTTGTTTTATTTTATTTTTATTTCCTACAATATTTTCACGATGAAGGCCCATTTTCTGATAGTGGCATTAAATAACCTTGGCGAACATAGGATAAGAAGGGACCGGCCCTGATAATTTAGTGCACCCACTTATTTAAATTTATGAGTGATAGCATTTGTTTTTATTTCAAATTCGTGTTCAATATTTGATCCAAATGTGCTCAAAACTAATTACTTAAAACGTGATTAATATGCGTAATTTTTTTATTTTGATTACATTAACGAGAGTGAGTTGACTGGTAGAAATGAGTTGTTTCTGGTGGCTTTATATGCCAAACATTATTAATTAATATGAAAGTGATATTTAGCAAACTTATATTTAAAGCCATCATCTCACGTCAAAAGTTACCCGTTTTTTGATGTATTTCAAACTCCTTATTTTAATAGAGAATCGAAATATGGAGAAGAAGAAATAGAAAAATAAATGCCACTTAACATATTTGTTATGCATTAAAGAATGATACGCATGTTTTGTATATATATCCTCCTTTTTTCCATTTGAAGACCTTCCTACGTATTATATATTTTAATTCACCAACTAAATATTACTCTGGAATGAATGATTAAACTGATTTTATAATATTTGTACATATTATATGATAAAAATATATTGGCTCATCAAAAAATGGAACGTTGATTTTCAAACGATTTTTTTCGACCTAAAAGACCTACAAAATAAAACTCAAGACAAACAGTCTTGCCGTAGGTCCTACGATACTTAAATCAATAACTTTATGTAGTGATAAACGAGATCTCACTAACAAACACACTTAAGATAAAAGTGAGGCATGTGTCTCCTTTATATAAACAAGAGACGTGTTT
Source organism: Phtheirospermum japonicum (assembly GCA_014905375.1). Lineage (NCBI taxonomy): Eukaryota > Viridiplantae > Streptophyta > Magnoliopsida > Lamiales > Orobanchaceae > Phtheirospermum > Phtheirospermum japonicum. The sequence goes on along the minus strand of BMAC01000320.1, from coordinate 143,371 downwards.
TCGTCTCCTATTCACACCATAACTCCATAAATAGTCCACCGACTTAGAATTAGGTTTTTTCCCCTTATGCTAAGTTACCATAATTGTTACAACTCTAGTATTATATTAAATTACCATAATAAATATGGGCTAATAATCACCTCATATTCTCAGTACGTCGAGGTCCATACCACCGTACCATATTCATAAAGCCCAACTCTCCTATCCGACCTGATTTAGAAACATAATACCATTTCAATTTATACACGCTTGATACGATATCAAATATTCATGTTGACTACATGTAGGTATTTATGGTAATTTGGGTAAGCGACCTCATTTTTCAAAATGAGCATTCTTTCTTGGAGCTGAACGAGATGTTTTAAGGAGCATCAACCTGATGTATGCGATTGGCGAGCTCTTATATGGGGTAGTGAGCTCTTACGATATGGTACTATTATACCAACTCGATGTCGAGTGGTAGCTCAATATCGAGTGTTGGGCTTTATGGACTTGGGCGTTAACGGGCTGATATGGGTTGTTTTGCGGGGTCCCCGCGAATTAACACTCGTGGACAGAATTATAAGCTCACTGCTAATTTGGTAATTTAGCGATAGCTCTATTATATATGGGAACTTAGCATATAGGAGAAATTCTAATTCTAAATCGGTTGTATTATTTATGGTATTATAGCAGGAGAGGGGAACCCTAACTTGGGGAATACTTCTCTTATCTATAAAAAGAGGATTCAGGTCTCATTTTTCTCTTTTAGTTGATTTCATATCCTACGTATCTTAAGCTCTCGAATCTCTCTCGCACTCGCTAACTTAAGCATCGGACTACGTCGGGGCCGTCCACCGTCTTGGCGTTAGATGTTGTTTTGCAGGATCAACCAGGTCGCCAGAAGTCTCTCGGAGATCAATTAGGTCGCTGCAAGGTAATTCAGAGCTCTACAGGTCACCAACTTCAGATTTAAAGTCAGTACCCCATATCCTTGTGACACCAATCTTTTTGATCGTATCAGCGCTCATGAATTCTTTTAAAAAGATCGCCACCTTAACTTGACTTGACCTGCATGTCAACCTAACTATTTAATGTATTGATCTAACCATAATTAAGTCAACAAGTATTTATGCGTGCTTATAATGAGCTATCTAATTATACTCATATTTTTATTTCCGTGTCGGTACAAACTAATTTGTTATCTCATAATATGAAATAATCAATATATATATATATATATATAAAAGTTTAGCAAGACAATATAAATAGTACTAGTATTTCTACTTAATTGTCACTAAACTGTACATTTACTCCAAAAATATTAATTACCCAAAATTATAAGATTATGTAAATTGTACTATCATTTCTATTTTATTGTCACTGAACTTTATATTTACTCAAAAAAATTTTAATCACCCAAAATTATAATGAAATCGATTTCCAAATAAAAATACAATAGAATTTAATATTTTATTCATCCCAAAAATATAGTTCAATATTTCATTTTAGTTCGTTTTACAAAAATAGTTCAGTTACATATTTAACATATACTTAATTTTTTACTTTCACACATACTCTTAATTAATATTTTTGAAATACTAGTTTTTTTCATGTTAATTTGAAAATTTGATTATTACAATGTAAAATCTTACTATTTCAATAACAAATATACTAATTCCAACACTAGTATTAATTGATATTAATAAATTTAAGAAAAGTATTATTAAAAAATACTAACTAAATTAATATATATAAATTACTTATTTTTTAATTTGTGTGAAATTAATAGGCTAATGTATTTGAAACGATGAAGGAAAATAATAAGTTTATATGCATACATTTCCTAAATAAATTCTATAATATTTCTAGTTGTAAATTTTACCATTTCACGGGGAAAAAAAAAAAAAAAATCATTGGCATGAGGCATGAGCTCACACTTGGATAACAAATTTGGATATGCAAGTCAAAGTGGTCCTGATAGGTCAAAACCTAAGGGAATAAGGACAGAAAGGTCAATTTGCTTAAGGAAACAAACAAAATAAGAACATTGTAAATCGAGCTCTTTTACTGTCTGTCCCAGCTATTCTCCATCCATCTATCCATCATCAGGATTTGTTGAAAATCACAACCTATGTGGAATCCCATCAATGCCCATCTGACATAACATAACTAAACTGACCATTTAAGTTTATTTTATTTATTTTTATTATTATCTCGTATTAATACGCGTATTATTAATAAATTAAAAGATAGTACTATAGTACTCTATTTTTTGTAATTAATTGAGGTTGACGGGAATTAGCACCTTCTTGCCAAGCTCATAAAGCACAGCTGGTCACTTCATTGTACAATTACTAATTTAGTCATTTGGAGTGTAACAATGGCTAAATTGCAAAAAATAATAATAATAATAATAATAATAATTCATGTTACTTCGTGATGAGGGCATATCAGTCCTATAACTATAACGATTTGTAAAAAAGAAAAATACTTATAATTCGTAAAGAAATGTGTAATTTCAATTTGATAAAATATGCATTCAGATATTTAAAAAGTTAAAGTACAGAAACATAGTCGAAGTAGTATTGATTGTTACTATAATATAGACTATCACCTAAAATATGAAAATCATATCAATACGTCATGTTTGAGAATTTAATTATTACTAATGTAATGTTTGATCGTACTAAGAAAATAAAATAGATCGTTCACATGAATAAAATAAGCATGTGTCATTTAAACTGAAATTAATCATACCCGTGTTATGTTTGAGAATTTCGCATATCAATCAATAAATTTAACAAGCGGATAGCTGATAGTTACTTTGATTATTTCACATTTTTAGATTGGATGTAATTGCAGGGGGACGGGAGGCATGGTGCCTTAACGGCACCGTAGTAATTTCCTATAATATTAATTATCTATCTCAATTTGTGTAAAATAATCAATTACAATAGATAAAATTAAATAAAGGGTGTGAAAATAATATTTCTAAAAATAATTTTAATAATTATAAATAAATGTAATTTTTAATTCTTAATAATTTAAAATTGTGGGACGAAAACACTTTCATACCTTTCTAAAATTCTCAAAATAAATTGCAGCATAAGTCCGAAATGCATCCAGGTCAAATAAGCGCGTTACATTTAATATGGTTACTAAAATCCTTTTATTTCAATTTAAATTATTTAATACCAAATTTAGACTGCAACAGCCAAATTACTTTTAATAATTCGTAGATTATTTGTGATTTTTTTTCTTCAGTATATATATATATATATATTTTAATCAGCTTTATAGGATCTGACACTACTACTGAATTTTTTTTTTGATAAACGATTTATTTCCCAATTTATTTATTTGATGTTATATTCGAATAAATGGAGATAGTATTTATACACGCCTCTACGAAATATGTATTTCACGAAAGTATATTAATGGCATCTTTGATTTCTCCATCCAATAAATGCCCTCTACACATCCGAAAAGACCCCTCCCAAATTTATATTCGCATATAATAAATAAACAATTCATTTCACTATCACACTTATTTAAAAAAAAAAAACTACTCTGAATGTTAATCTATTAAAAATTGCCACTATTAAAAAATAAAAATAACACCCAATCTACGTCAGCATTAGCTAAGCACCTCTTGCAAATAGATCCATACACTTCCACCAAGCAATCAATAAATCCCAGAAAACAGAAAATTAACTATAATCAAAATCATGAAATTAATTCTTAATCAGTTTGAATCACAGCAGTTTTGGATCCCAGATCAATTAAAAACCATCGCTTTTACTATACAATAAGATTAAAAAAAAAAAAAAAGAACAAAATGGATCTTTTTCCCTTTTTTTTTTTTCGCTTTTAACTTTCTCTCTCTTCCTTCTCGGACGCTGGAAAAAAATCTTCAAAACCCAGAAGAAAACAATCTCTTAGAAAGGAAGAGGGGCAAAAAAGGAAATTCCCAATCTTCATGAATCGGAATAATCCCTCCAGCAAATAAGCATGGTGACGCATCTGCGCACGATATAAAACCTCGCCCTTTGTTCCTTAACCAGCGCCGCACATTTTCTCGTGAAGGAGCACTTTCCGGTGAAAGATGAGCGGCGGCAGCTTCTAGATAAGCTCTCCTTCTTCGATAGCTTCCATTTTTCATCTAATGGTGCAGTAATCGCCATAGCCATCTGATTACAAGCTGCTGAATTTGAAGAAATGAATATAAACTGTTTTTTCTTTGTTTTTTTCTTTTTAATTTTATTTGGAGTTATTATTGTGGTGAAATTTGGGTAGTGGTACAAAGTGGCTAACTGTGGTTGTTATTTATATAGAGAGATTAGAGATGGCGTGCCAGTGGGCATCACCTGCCTAGGGACTAGGGTGTCCCTCTATTTTAATATTTATTTATTTTTTAATTTGAAATTAAATCAATCTCACAGATTTGTTTATCGAATATATTAGTATTGTTGTAATTTATTTATCAAGCTTTAAATAATATGTTTTGATTTAATTGGTTAATAGTCGAATCAATTTGAACGAGTTACTTGCCTTGAGTTAGCTGATCCGTATGCTCTAGTAATGGGATGTTTATATACACATAAATGAAATAAAATAATGTGCATACTAGTATGTCTTCTAATTTCAAATTAAACCTCTGGATTAATATCTTACAAGACTTAGGGAGATAGTTTGATTTTATTTTAGATTCTTATACAAGGGTAATCTGTATTTTATATATTTTCTTAGTTCTAATTTAGTAATATTAATGTGCATTACGTGTGGATTGATAAAGAACAATTTTACATACTTATATATTTACTATAATGATAACTAGTAATGATTATAATATTGAAATAGGCTATGAAACACAAGTATTAAGTAAATATTGTGTCACAAGTCACAAGTTATATTACAAATTCAAGGCATTTCGACATAATTTTAAATAAATTACATTAAATAACGAATAAAATGTTGATCAATTATTTTTGTGTGCAATATTACGGAAAACAATTATGTTGGATAAGATAAGATATAGTATAATATTCTGATTTTTAGTGGATATAAAGTTGAAGTATAAAAAGTTTTATATTGATACATAATTCAGGAGACACAAAAGTTAATGTAACACCATATTATGTAGGTCTTACCTAACCTAATTACTCCATCCGTCCCACAAATATAGTTCACTATTCTATTTTCGTCCGTCCCACAAAGGTAGTCCAATTACCATATTTAACATATCATTAATTTTTTATTTTCACACATACCCTTAATTAATATTTTTGAAATACTAGTTTTCTACCTCGTAAGTTGAAAATTAATGATTACAATGCAAAATCTTACTATTTCAATAACAAATTAATATACTAATTCCAATACTGATTTTTATAATTATTAATTGATATTAATAAATTCAAGAAGGATATAATTGGAAATATCTAACTAAATTAATGACTTAACTATGTAAACTATTCATTTCTTAATCTGTGTGAAACCAACCGCAGGACCATCATTTTGGGACGGAGGGAGTATATGACAAATATTTGTGTCACGCCAACCCATGATTGGATTAAAATCTTATGGTGTTGCATAAATCTCCCTCTCTCTTTCTTTAACACACTAAAAGGGTTATACGATATATACGGTGTAGAAGTAGGCCAACATTTCTATTGACAAATAGGGGATTTTTAAGTCCATGGCCAAGTACTTACCTATTGGGTTGTAATTGCTATCTTATTAGGTAAAGCTACTATAGCTGTTCGGAACCCACAAACCATTCCGACTGGGGGTCAGAATTTCTTCGAATATGTTCTTGAATTCATTCGGGATGTGAGTAAAATGCAAATTGGAGAAGATTTTCAAGTACAATTCTCATTGTTTCTTTCTTGTCATGGAAACTCTTTGATTCTTCAAGATTTTTGTGTTATTCCCTCTAGTAAGCATGTCATTGGCGATGGAGATATCAATCCTCATGTCGTGGAAATCTATTGACAAACCATTTGAAATTTTGGAAGTCATCGAATTTATACTTATCGACATATACCAATTCTCGTGGACCACTTGTGATTCTACTCATCAACGACTGATTTCATGAAATTTCTTTAAGATAATTTATTTTATTTTGATTTAAAAGTTTTTAACTTTGTGTTTAAATAACTGTGCTCTCGTTAGAGATTCTAGGTTTGCATTCTCTGAATTAGTTTGGAGATTATTCTAAAGTGTAAGAATCTTATTGTTGACACGCAAATACGTGCGAACATCTGAATGTTAGCCAACTGTTTGATTTAAACCGGGCGGCGCTTATTAGTTCGAACCGTCACATATAATATTTTTGAGTGACGCTTATAAATTTTGAAGTATCACTTGTACAAAAATTGGGAGGTGCTTATTAGTTGCACTTATAGTAAAAATTGGTGACGCTTATTAACTTTGAACTATCACTTACAATGAAATGTGGCATTGGTTGACAGTTAGAGGCGCCACCTTTGTTTTATTTTGTGTTTCTTTTTTAATCTCCACCATGTTCCTACACAATTAAACACGTTCCTCCTGCATAATTAAACCAGAATCAACAGAAAACACACATCTAAACAACTTCATCCATTTTTTCATATCAATCATGTTAAACATATTGTCCCAATTATAACAACTCAATCTAATTATTACTCATACAAAATAGACAAATGTATAAGTCCATTAAAATAACAAATTTAATGACTGTCAATAAATTTTTTTGCAAAAATATTTAGAATAACGTCGAACTCCAATGTTGAGTGAAAATCTTGATTTGCTCTTCAATCCTTAAATGAAAATATTGAAACAAAATATTAGATTTATTAATATTGACTAATAATGGCATAAAACTCGTAACTATATTAACATTTGAGATAACAATATAAAAACTAACTTACCATTCCAATATTACGACTATTGAGAAAATTATTGATAATATCATACGTGTACCACATCACATAACAACCACACTCTTTGGGATCCAATTGCTTGCGACACTTGAAAATTGTAAATAATAAAAATTAGTTGTGAATTATGACTTATAATAAGGCGAGTTGTATTAATACATAAAACATCTAAATTATATATATGTGTGTGTGTGTTACCATCACCTTGAAAATGCTACATCTTTACCATTCTACTTTAACGGAGATACGATCCTACAAGCCTTACATTTCAAAGTGTAAGAGTCTTTTTAAAAAACACAAGTAAAAAAAGTTGAGATTGTTTTCAATAACACGCATAATCATAACATTCTTCTATATATTGAACAAAGGAAGTACACGGACCATTATCTTACGATAAAAAATTAATACTCCAATAATACTTTTTGTTTTTGTAAGATTACACCGTGATAGAAAATAAAGCTATTTTACACTTTAAGAGTGTAACTAATTGAGGCAATCCTAATAAGCCAGTCATCAAACTAAGATATTTTTCTAAATATTTGAGGCAATTGTGGCAAAATATGATTCATCAACATAGGAAGCAATTTCTTCAAACCGAATCAGTCGACAAAAACAATACAATGTCAATCAAAAAATTAGTACAAACAACTCACATCACAAAATGAAAGCATATATAATCAATTAATTTCACAGTTATAGAACATAAAATAATAAAATGTTAAAAAATTATCAAATCTAAGGAATACTAAATTTAACTTACAAAGATAACATTTTCAATATTCTAGGGTCCGGTGTGAAAATTGGGTCGAACAAGTAATCTTGTCTTACCTCTAGGCATATAACAATCAATATCCAATGATTTCTGCAGTTATAACAAGATAAAACAATATTATCTATAAAAATAAAAACATATCTAATAAATAAATCATACGAGCTATTGTATGGCTACAAAATTAGTTATATCAAAACACATTATCTCGAGTATTGGTTTGTTACGAAGTGTATTGGTATTTCAAATAATTAGGTATGTTTATTTGTTAAAACTTGTGTATTTTTGCTATCTTGAGACATATTCAGACCAAGTCACTCCAGCAACTCTGGTAAAGAGAAAAAAGCTCTCAATGAAGGAAAAGAAAGTTGCAAAATAAAAGAGGAAACAAATTGGTTGAATATATCCGTTTTCCTATCGTAAAGTATTAAAAGTTGTACAATGAATTGTTATATTTTGTATTGTGTCATATTATCATATTTCAATTAAAATATATATATTTTTTTAAATATTGAAATCAGTGCCCAATAGTATCAATTATTCGATCGAGAATCATTATTGTGTTTTGATGAAATGTACTTGTTTTTCTTTTGTGAAATATTGGTTTATGTAATGTGAAGTATTGGTTTATGTTATATGTAGTATGAGTTTTTGTATAGTGATATATTAGCGAGTTTTGATGAAATTTATTAATTTTTCTATTGTGAATTATAAGTTTTTATATTATGAATTATTAAATCTTTTGCCGAGGAGTGTCAGCTTTTTTATTGGGAAGTATTAGTATTTTTTTAATCAAAACGTATTGATATTTGTATTATAAAGTATGATATTATGTACAGAATAGGAATAGTATTGTGCTAAAATGTATAAGTTTTTTTTTTGAATGAATAGTATTTTTGTTTTATATAATGTATTGAATTTTCTACCTTCAAGTATCATTTTTTCTTTAAAAGTTTAATTTTGGTAACTTCTTAAGTATTGACTTTATCTATAAAGTCATGGTTGTTTTTATTCAAATATCAATACTTTCGAATACAAAAATTGATACTTCTACACATAAATTGATACTTTTACAGTCAAAATTCATTACTGCAGCAAACACCATTGATGTTGCCTAAATTTGGCCCAGGCTGAGCTGAGCTGAAGAGATCGCAGAGTAAGTTGAAACATGGTGGGGCTAACATGGTGGCAGCTATGATCCCCGGAACCTAGTTGAGTTGAGCTTGTGGGAGAGGAGGTATGAAAAGTTCTATGCGTCATAGCCACATCAGCTCAGTTGGAACAGACCGTGTGAGAAGTGTATCAGTTAAGTCATTATCAAGGAAGGAGAGGTTGGGCTAAAGTGGGAAATGTTTAGGTGATACTATGGGTGTGCAACCGGTCCGGACCGAATCGGACCGGAATTTACAGACCCGGTCCGGACCGGTATACCAGAATTTCGGAACTCCTTGGACTGGAGACCGGACCGGACTGAAATTTACGATTCTGGTCCGGATCGGTAGACCGGAATTTTAGAAACTCTTTGACCGGAGACCGGAGCGGGACCGGAAATTTCGGTCCGGTCCGGTCAAAACCGGTTTGGACCATTTTTTTAATTATTTCTTGATTTTTTTTTTTTTTTGAAAACCGACCAATTCCGGTTCAGATCGAAAAATTACGGGTTTGGACCGGATCGAATCGGAACACAAAAAACCCCATTTTCATGGACCGTAAATTGGACTGAATTATCACTGGTCCGGATTTTTTCGGTCCGGGCTAATTTTGCACACCCTTAGGTGATATCATCGGAGAACTCCAAACGGTCCACATAGGGACGGAGGGTCAACCCCTTTATGCTCATGACTTGAGTTGGGGAAGGAATTGCATCCCGAGTAGGAAAGATAACGAATTCGGCTCGATCCCGCATGGGTCTGCTCATCCTTAAAGTACTGAGCAGTCTAGATTATTTGACTCTTCTGTAACGGTCCATGATTCGCAAAAAATTTTCGAGAACCCCGAAATTTCCCAACTGATTTAGGGTATAAATATCTTTGAGGGTATAGCAACAATGGTATCACTTTCTAGTTCTGTTTACAATTATCATTCTGAAATTTCTAGACACCTGAACTAACTTAAGTATTGGAGAAGGCGTCACCGAAATCCCTCCGATTGTCCTTTTCTAACCTATTTTATTGCAGGTCTCCCAAGCTCTGATGGTGAGGGGTATCAACAAAGTGGTCAACATTTCTGGATGAACCAACCATTATACCAATAAAAATAAAAAAATAGTTTGCATAAATACCTCAATACTTTATGCATATACTAATACTTTATACACAAAATTATTGCACCATCGAATACCATTATATCAACGAAGTAGGAAAGAAGTATTAGTACACTAGCAAAATATCAACTCTTAACCATTAAACCAATAAAATACTAATATTTTGTATACGAAGATTATATCACCATCAAAATAGGAACAACAATATACCACATGATAGCAAGAACAAAAAAAAAATACTCCCTCCGTCCCATAAAAATAGTCCAGTATTCCATTTTCGTCCGTCCCACAAAGATAGTCCAGTTACCATATTTAATATATCATTAATTTTTCATTTCCACACATACCCTTAATTAATATTCTTGAAATACTAGTTTTTTACCTCATAAGTTGAGAATTAACGATTACAATGCAAAATCTTACTATTCCAATAACAAATATACTAATTTCAATACTGATTTTTATAATTATTAATTGATATTAATAAATTCAAGAAGGATATAATTGAAAATGTCTAACTAAATTAATGACTTAACTATATAAACTATTCATTTTTTAATCTGTGTGAAATCAACCGCAAGACCATCATTTTGGGATGGAGGGAGTATACTTTACAACAGAAAAAACTAACACTCTACAGAATAATTATCATACGCTACAACAAAATAAGTAATACTTTAGAGCATAATCAATAGTGGTTGAAATCTAAATACTCTAATGTTTTACAATAGAGAAACAAATACCTTACATTAATAAAACTAATACTCCCTCCATCCCAATTTGATGGTCTCACGGTTGGTTTCACATAAATTAAGAAATTGGTAGTTTATATAGTTAAGTCATTAATTTAGTTAGTATTTTCCAATTATACTCATCTTGAATTTATTAATGTCAATTAATATTCATAAAAATTAGTGTTGGAATTAGTATATTTGTTATTGAAATAGTAAAATTTTGCATTTTAATCATCAATTTTCAATTTACGAGATAAAAAACTAGTATATCAAAAATATTCATTAAGGGATTGTGTGAAAATAAAAAAATTAATGATATACTAAATATGGTAACTGAACTATATTTATGGGACAGACGGAAATAAAATAATGAACCATCTTTGTGAGACGGAGGGAGTATTATACAATAGAAAAGTTATTACTTTACGGTAGTAAAACGATTGTAAAACAAACACCATCTTTATTCATATTTTCTGCATAATTTAATCCAAAGGCTACCACCTGTCCTTAAAACAAGCTAAATGAAGGATATAGAAAAAAAATCAAGAATATAACGAGAAAAACACTTCTCCCTGGCTTATGAACAAATATTAATTACATGAATCATATGCTGAGTACATTTGGAAAAGTTTGTGCATTGAACTTTTGAATGTTTAGTCATAGTTGATAACCACTTCTATTTTTCACCCTCAAAATGTCTACATTTATGTACACATTGCTTGAAAAAAAAGAACGAATTAACAAAGAGTTTCACTCACATTATAACAATGCTCTTAACTCTACACATCCTTTTTATTCTCATATCCCCAACTTTTCACTCATTTAATAAAAATACTGATATTACAACGACTCCATGTATTTATATTAAGAAAATGCAAATTGAAAAGGATCCTAGCCAATTTGTGTAAATTACACAAATAAATTATGTTAGAAAAAGAGGAACAAACATCAAAATTCGTAAGAAAAAAAATCATGCAATTATCTATCTTGGGAAATGCAAATGAAATAAATCTTTCCAAATCAACGAAGAATGTGCGCCAATATTAAAACGGATAACAAAACGTGCCAAGATTTGTCGGTGATAACAACAGTGGCCGCGATGGAGGATCGCGACGGTGGCTCGATGGATGCTTCAGGTGGTGGAGGTTGCGGTAGAGATCGTTGTGTCGGGAGGTGAAAATCAGAATAGGAAACAATTTAAGACGATTATGTCGTGATACGTGGCTATTAAGAAAAGGATCCAATTCTTGGTTTGGTTTTAACCAGGCCTAACGAGCAAGACCCGTTAATCAAATTTGATGAGAGATGCCACCAATTATATTTATTAAGTGAAAAGTTATATTTCTCAAAATAATTTAATAACCTTTTGACAAATACTTGTGTACGACCGTCACACGATCTTAATCCGTGCGTGATTCAATTTTTCTCATAATATTGTCACTTTTGAACATAAGAATGTCACGTATTTAAATTATATTATAAAATGATATATGTGTACTCATTATACAATAATTTAAGACGCAAAAGTGATACATTTACGGTTAAGAGTAACAATTTAAAAAGAACAGTATAATTTTTATTTAAGATACAAATTAACATTATAAAAGTCCCAAGTAATATTTATTAAAGAAATGATAAATTGTTTTTTAAAAATATAAAACAATACCTTTAATACCCACAAATTGATAGTATATAGGAAAAAGTGATATTTTTATACTTTAATTGAATACTTTATTAATATATAAAATGATTATTTTTAATACAAAAGTGACATTTTTCTAGCTAAGTCCGAAGATATTAAAAAAAAAATCAATCACATCAAAAATGACATATATAATGGTCACACATGAGACTACCCTCATAATTTAAGACTATCTAAATAAACTTTTTTTTAAATATAATATTGGCAAGAGTGGATGTGATAAGTATAAAATAATAATTAAAAAAAAATTAAGAGGCTACTGATGGCGATGGCGATGAGATAAAATCTCTTATAAACTGAAGAAAGCAAATTAAAAAATTAATACGAAATGGATTGTGTATGAGATGAAGAATAGGCAGACTATGACAGGAGATGGTCTACAATAATCAGTGAAACAGAGCAGAGACATTAAATGCAGTTTAAAACAAATCTTACTCAGCTTTGTAGTTGTTTGATGTCACAATAAATATCCCATTTTAGATGCTAAATTTGTAAGAACTGAAGATTGATCATAACGAGACGATAAGTCAGGAGAGGTGATATATATATATGATACTAATACTATTCTTGTACGTTTTCTACTTGTGTCCTATTTTCCTCTTTTTTTTTTTTTTTCGTTTTAAGAATTAAGATTTTAATTTTCTCATAAAAAATTCCAAACATTGTTGTCCCAGTTGCAATTTGTACTGTATTAGCATTTAGTACAAGAAAGTTAAGCTTACACACACGAGGAGATGAATATACTCGAGATATTATAGTGTTTCAAGACCATTATCAATTATAGGCTTCAAAATCAAATCTTTTGAAACCCAAATATTATTTTTTAACTTTAAACTTTAAACTTTTTGAATTAGGTTTCGTTGGAATTTTAAATTCTAGTATTCAAAATTTTGAGTATTCAAAATTTTGTAAATAGTAAGAATTTTTGTTTGATATAGGATTTAAAATCCTTTACTTTTTATTTTAGATGCCTCATGTCTGGAATATGGATGATAATGTATTTTTATATTGTATTTGATGTCAAATTATGTTTGAAAAGTGGATGATAATGTATTATTATATTATATTTAGTAATATTTATTTTTTAAATATAATAATAATGTGATAAAAGGGGTGAGGTTACTTGTAAGAAATTGTTGATTGTGAATTGAAAATTTGAATTTAGAACAAACGAGGATTGAGATTTAAATTTCATCTCCAAACTTGAATTTTATAATTATAAACATTATCACTTTCTTTTCTGCCAAGTGGTTGAATTTATTTTTATGTGGGCCACATCATAAAAACCAAGCAAATTGAGTCTAAAAAAAAACTGTGACCATTTATAAATTAATTTCAAATTTAAAATATATTTTGGGTGATCCTTTGAAAATAAGATCTCTATTTGAATATGTTTTTAGAGCTTATACCTAAACTTATAAGTTAGAAACCCACAATTAAAAATTGTCTAATAACAGAATGGGTAACTCATACATGATCCTCTATTTGGAATAGTCGTCCATAAACTATTTCATCGCAAAAATGATTATTACTCCACTATAAAATTATCATATAAAATCTTATACTTAATTTATATATAATAATAATATTATAGTAATTTTTACACACGTGACAATTGAAAACCATTTGTATAAAATTTCATTCAATCACTTAAAAAACAAGCACTCTAAATGTAAATTGTTAATTACGAATTTAAAAATAATTTATTTTCGAATAACCTCATTGAAATGATCTATTTTCTCGTTCCATTACAAAGTATTTCATCTCGTCTTTCAAACAACTTCGTCAATTCTAGGATTATTATTGAGGGTCACCGCCACAAGCCTAATGATTGGGTCTACAAATGATTGTTTTTCGGCTTATTAAAAAGAGATTTAAAACTTTGGATGAAAAGATTTGACCCGCGATATATTTCGGATCTTATCATGTAATCTGCACACGGGCTCGTCGAAGGGTGACTTATTTTGAATATGACTAAGCATTTTGAATGTTAGGCGTATAATAATGTCTTTTTTATTTTCCTGTTTTAAGTGGGCTACTCATAAATTGAAGATCTGTTTTGAAAATAGGTTCGATATATATTCATTTTTAATTTTGTTTTTGTAGTATGTAATGGATAATATAGGTTGCTAATTCATAGTATATATATATATATATTCGATACAAAGTGGAAAAGGATATTAATAATTTGCTAATCTCCCTTTCCTCTGACGAGAAAAGTCATCACGTTACCAGTCAACAAAGAAAATATGTTTTATTTATTGAAAACTATGTTAGTGCTTTGAATAAGGAGTAAGCTATAGCGTTTGTTGGCAACGTTTCAACGGTTTGGCTTATAGTTGCAACGGACCATTGAAACACATTATAGAGTTTTGATTTTGCATTGAAAATAAAAATAATAAAATATAAATATTTAGTGCTCCACATAGGCATACTCAAGTCTTGCTAAGTCACCAACTAGGCGTGCCCAAGCCTCTCACAAAGCCGATTAGGCGAGCATTAAGCTTTACATACCGAAAAACTACGGGTAAGCATTAATAAAATTGTGAATCGTAGGTCCAATATTGTAGGTAAATATTTATTAACAAATTTCTGAATTGTTAGTAAATACCTAAAATAGTTTGTTGGTAACTCTCAAATAGGTAAAGTGCATTTTCTAGTTTAATGTAAGATACTGTTTATTTCACTTAGGTGCAAAGAGGTGATCATATGAATTCGAAACCTCCTCTAACCTTAAGCTTTAACCTTAAGAACATATCCTACTCCACTATGTCATGAGTGGCCTCTGATAATTTCTTGTTCACTTATAATAATGGTTACATGGGTCGTTAACAATACAAGAAGTTTGGGGCAATAAAGATAAAGGGTTGGCCTTATCGAATGCACAAGATGTTATTGACAGACTCACCCCCAGTTGGATCTATACCTTCACTTACATGTACTTGGATCAAATAAGGTATCAAACGGGTGTCGATCCAATGACTCGTGTCCTACGTGGACATTTTGTGAATCACTTTCAAATAAAGGTTCAATATTCCTAATACTACCTTTACTAAGAATATATTTTCCTAAGAAATTGCATTCTTTATTCTATTTTAGTCATATTAGCATCATTATGCTCTCCAATGAGCACATAACCTTTGGACTTTGTACTATATATTATAAGGATACATTTTATCTCACTAGGTCCAAGCTTACCACAATGACTAGAAGTGTCAAATACATAAGCTGCAGATCCTAAAGCCGACAATTTTGGGCACGGTCCGATGTTAGCTGGGCCTGGACCATGGAATTCCAGGCCCAAAAGAATTGGGCCATTTTGGCCCAACCCAACAAGCACGATGGACCGGGTTGGCCCACCAAATTGTATTATATTTTTATGCTGGGTCGGGCTTGGGCCGATGAAATAATGGCCCGATAAAATTTCGGCCCGACCCAACTTGATTTTGGAAGTTGGCCCAACGGTCCCGACCCATTGCCTGCTCTAGCAGATCCTCATGCCCTAAGGTTACTTAGATCTGGATTCCTGTAAGTCCATAGTTCATAAGGAGTTGTTTTAACTGATCTCGAGGGCACTCTATTCAAAACATAGGCAACAGTTAACAATGCACCCCTCCTCCAAAAAAATGGTAGTTTTGCCTATGCCATCATAGATCTAATCATTTCCAACAATGTTTTACTCCTTCGTACAACAATACTATTTTATACCTTATAACTTTCACGATTTTATCCTTTTTTATTTTCTACTTCTTTTAAGTATTGTTTAAAATAATCCAATGCTTCAAAATTAGGAGACACCAAATAGATATGACCAAGATGTGAATAATAATCAGCAAAAGTAATGAAATAGGAAGCTAGATGTCTTACTTTCACATTCACAAGATCACAAATATTAGAATGAATTAATTTCAATGGAAATACAACTCTAACAACTTTTCGAATAGTTTTCTAGTTATATTACCACCAAGACAACTTTTACATGTGGATAATTCAAATTTAAAAAGTGAACCAAAAATTCTTCTTTCACAAGTCAATTCATTTCTTGCCCAATGTGACCCAATCTAGCATTCCACATGTTATCATCCACACAATTATTACTAGAAGAACTAAGTTTATAACATGAACAAGCTGTAGTTCGATCACAATCCATAACCTTGAAACCATTGGAAAAATGTACAGTACCACAACAAACGCTGTTATAAGTAATACAAATGATAACTTTGGAATGTGCATAACCCAAACTTAAAAGAACGTAGACGTGATCGAGAAGTTTTCTAATCTTAGGAGCAGAAAAAAAAAGTATCATGTAGGATGAGTGTTCGCCCATTAGCTAAATCGAACTTGCAAGTTACCAAGTCCTCGACTTCAACTCCAAGCATTTTTCTCACACAATTCCATCTTGTCCTACCAGGAACTTGGTATAAATTAATAAGAGCTCCACAATCTCTAATTCTTTTTAGCGTTAGTTTTCGTATCCTCGTTTTTTAACACCCTTTTCTTTATTTCTCTTAATCATGTTATTCTTATGTTCAAAGTTCGAAGTTTATTTGGAACTAGGTTCAACAAAGGTAGCATTAGAAATAGACCTTTCAACTCCAAGACTTTTGTCCACTAACTCAACGTGTTAAGCAACATCTCCAAAAACTTTGATTCTCTCATTATGAGTCAGGTTCACTTTCAAGTGCTCACACTTGTTTGAAAGAAATTAAATAAGAGTCTGGATTTATTGCTCTCCGGAGAGGACATGACTAACCGACTTAAGCTCCTTAATCATATTATACATCACCCAATTGTTTTGTCTAATTAAATAATTAGCCTGCTTGTTAATAACAGACTCAATAGTCAATTGCCTCAGATGAGTAAGTGAAGTCCCACCATATTTCTCACTTAAATATGCCCAAATATCATGAAATAGGGTGTTATTCATACTCAAGGATCAAATCATTAATGACCGAGTTTACAAGAATGCCACGAGTAGTGGAGTGTATCTTTTTACAAGCTAAGTATTCATCTTCATCCCTCATCAGTTGAGATCAAAGCTAACATCGGGGTCTTGTGTGACATGGTTGATTGCATCCAATACATTTTGTTTCTTCAAGAACATACCATATCTTGTGACGAAAGGTGTCATGGTTATCTCCATAAGTTTGTCATCCTTGTTTAGATTTGCAAAGATCATTTTTTATGTCATAGTCTAATTATTAAGAGATAAAGTGATCTAAAAAATAATACTTGTTTATGTACATTATGTTTTATATGAATCTAAATTGACATCAAAATTATTTGACTCAAAATCAAATGTCAGAGAGTAACCTAGAGTTATTAATCGTCAGTCTAATTAAGTGTTTCCATCATCTTGATTCAATCTAAAAAACATGAAACTTTAAGTTCCGGATATACAAAGTAACATATCCAAAACTCCCATTCAAATCATGTAAAACTTTTATAAAACAAAGCATCATGAAATGTCATAAATAATCAAATATTATTAACATGAAAAGTCATGAAGCAAACTAAAAATAAAATCTTGTATTACAATGAAAAAATAACTGAAATTGGAAAAAATAAAAAATAAAATCAAAATGTGAATCATTTAACCAATCAAAATCCCTTTTCTAAGTCTTTTCATCGGGAATTTTGCAATATTTTTAAACATTTTCTATTTTTTTAAAACATTAAATTGAGAAGTAATATTGAACTTTAGTTGGGCAAATAAATCCATTAAATAATTTTTCACACGTGATTTATGGGATTTCCTGAATGAAAAAAAATATCATTTCTCAACTTATGACTAATTCCCAAAATAGTCAACTTCTCAATGTTCATTTTCCAACTCTTTCATCAAGTTAGGACCATTTGATTTTATACTCCTCTCATTCTGTGATCCAAGAAGACTAAAATCTCAAATCTGATTCTCTTTGATTAACGTATTCAACCAAAGAATTAGACTGATGAAATTCTAACGATTCACATCTTTGAGGAGTCTCATAGTCTTCAAATAAAGTAAGGTGAACCCAAATTCTTATTATAGTCAAGTAGTCCGATGGGAAAGTATGATTTGGGTTCATTCGATAGGAATAAATTTTGTCAAATTTATTTGGAGCTTATATAATATATCTCATATAAATCAAGTGATATCGTCGAGTCATCCTTTAAAATAAAAGGAAAGTAAGAAGTTATCAATACCCGGAAAAACTTAGTATGAGAGGATTTGGAAATCACCAATGAGTTTGTGGTGATCGGGGAGACTTCTATTAATAAGGAGAGATTTACAAAAGATACAACAAATATCCCACAATTAAAGGGAGGGAAATACGGAAATACAATCAAAAAATATATTCTAAAATTACATGGTCAACAGTATTAACTATTAGCCTTATCACCCCCCGTTAAGCGTTGCTTGGGATGAAGACAAACAAAAAGTTTAGAACGTAGAAACTCGAAGGCTGCACGTGGTAAACTCTTCGTAAAGATGTCAGCTAGCTGGAGATGAGATAGAACGAAATGAGTGGTTAGCTTACCCGGGGAGACGAGCTCACGAACAAAGTGATAATCAAGATCAATATGCTTAGCCCTCTTGTGTGCCACCGGGTTTTGACTTAGAAAGATAGCGCTCTCGTTGTCACACAAGAGAATAGGCCTAGAAGGCGGAAGAGATCAGATCTCACGAAGCAAATTCGTAACCCAAACCAGTTCTGCCGCTGCATTAGTCATAGCACGATATTCGGACTCACAACTGGAACGGGCAACAGTGGGTAGTTTCTTGGCACTCCAAGAAACGAGATTTCCCCCAAGTAAGATAGAGTACCCATATGTGGAATGACGAGTCTCAATAAAACGAGCCCAGTTAGCATCTGAATAACCCAAGATGGAAAAATCCGAATTCTTTTGAAAAAAAGGCCATAGTGCACAGTACCCTTGACATAGCTAAGAATAAGAAAATCTCTTATTTTATGTTACAAATAACAAGAAAAAGTTTTAGATTATGTCTGAAAAGAAAATAGAATTTCTTACTTTTTTACTTTATGTTTCTAAAAATTGACCCAAAAAAAAGGACTTTTTTTCTTTTAATAAAATCGCATGTAAAATCGTCGTCACCGGGTGTAGTGGTGATAATGGTATGTATTTTTTTCTTTTAACAAATACATTATACGAATTAATGATATATTAAATATTATTTTCTTGAATGCCTATTATCTCAAAATCAAAATTTTAAATCTGGAAACAAAAGCTTGTGAGATAACACACTATAGCCTCTATAGGTCCGTGGTCCTAGCACGGAGGGGGAGTGTCTCTGCGCTATATATTGTTTGCAATGCTATAATCTTTCTTATTACTATATCAAGAGTTGTTTAATTTTGATTTATTTATATAAAATGGTTACATATCTAAGTTTATTCTAATTTATATCAATGGATAATAAGATTGTACTTCGCAATCTTACTGAAGATTATACCACATTTAGATTATTCATATACATTTGCATAATATGAAAAAAAAAATCTATTCAAACCAACTATATATATTGTGTGTGTGAAAAATAAAAAAATGGAAGAGTGGTAAAAAAAAATGATACCATAAAATTTGAAGATGTGATATATAAATGGTGAATGAGGACATGCCCTTGGTGTGGTAAAATCAGGAGAGGGAGACCCATCAAAGTGACTCATCAATCAAAAATTTGGGACAAAAATTAGGTCACTTTTGTGAGTGGACAGTATGATTGGCAATTCACTGATGGACAATTCATGGCTTTTCATTTTCCTATTATTATATTATTTGTTCTATCCTAATACTTGGAGGAAATATGACCTAGCAATCATTTATTTATTATTGGAAATTCGATTTTTTAGCACTCAACATTTTCAATGGAATTTGAAAATTGTGTTGATTTTACTTGGTTTTAAAATTTTATTATAGTTTAGTAGTAGGTTAATGTTGTGATCTTTTGAAAATAAGAAGAAAATGTGTTATGACAAAAATGTTTTGAAAATATTATCAGCAATATTCCAAACAAATCACACAAAGAAACATATATGCTAGGAATTAATGCACCTTTTTCTTTATGATGATGATGATGCAAACATTGCGTCATTAGGACATTAGATTCACAAGTGTGTAGTTAATTAGAATTAATTAATAGAAATTAAGTGGGCAATTTGCGATTTGTTTGATTAGTTTTGGGTATGCAATCATGGCCGAAAGATTAATGTATTAATCAAATGGGTTAATATAATATACTCACTCAGTAGATTAATTTAATTATAATATTATTAATTCCACATATGAGAAATTTGAGTCTAATTTGGACCATTTAGCTTTGCTTCATTGTAGGAGACAGACTTAGTCAAATTAAAGATTTGTTAGCTCCAGTTATAATAAGACAATTTATTTGGATCATTTTTATATTGATAAGGTCATGATATGATTCTTGATTCAGTTTATGAAGTGATTAGTTAAACCTAAATCCATAGTATTTGGGCTCATTAAAGACCATGTGATGCTCATAAACAGTGAGAGAGGTCAAATAAACTGTTTCAACAGCATAAAAATAAATAAAACCAAAGACTTGTCTTGTGATTTTTTGTAGCACGAGATGTTACCTAAATTTGGCGCTTTGGACTGTAGTAGAAAGTTGCCCAATACATCGAATGTCTTTTAATAGATTGCTAATTTTAAATTAGCTTTTAATTAAAAAAAATCATAAATATAAGCCAACAAATGACACATTTATTCAAACCGACAAGATCGGTAAATAGAATTTTCTAAATTGCTCTATAGTGTGACATTTAAGTCCTTTATATTTTGGCCTGTTATAAGTTTAGTCAGAATATGTTTGTAGTTTGCTTGTGGTGGCAAACTATATTGTAAAAATAAAGTAAATGAGGAAAAAAACCCTTTTTTTTTGTTGGGAAATAAAGCCAATAAAGTAGAAATATTATATCAAGGGTTGTTATTTGGCTGTTGGGTAGTCAATCGTATGGGGGGCGATTTTTATATCGTTCATTATTTCACAAAAAAAAAAAAAAAGATATTGATGTTATAATTATTATAAGTATTAAATGATTGTAATATTCTTTTATAAATAATAATAAAAATGATAAAATTAGTGAAATAATATTTATTTTTTATTGGAAAAATAAGAAAATAATATTAATTTTCTTTTAAAAATATAAACATGATAAATTAAATGAGATAATTTTTTTTTTAAATGTGATAAATAAAACGGAACAGAAAACTGTGTCTCGTGCTGTGCAATAGACTCAAATCCATTACTTATATACCGATTGTCCAATGAGTGATTATTATAATTAGGAAAAGGATCTATTTTAGCTACTTTTTTTAACGTTGCTTATACTTAGGTGATAATTATTAATTGTTACCGAACCACCTAAAGAAACTGATTGTGGGTAAATTAATTATTCCATTCGCCTAAAAATATTGACGGGTAGAAAAAAATACGGAGATTAAAAATACGGAAATTAAAAATACAAAATAATTGGAATTGAAATTGCAAAACTGGTGTTTGGGCTTCGAGGGCCTGTTATTGGTGTTTTCATTGAGAGTCGGCCCAAGAAAGTGGATTTGTACTTGATTCGAGGCCAAACTCCATCCATGAGCTACATTTTATTTAACAAAATTGATTGTTTTGATTGAATATTCAATTATTATTATGTTCTTGCAATATTGATGAAATTGCTTTTTACCCTCTAAAAAAATCAAAATCCACAATCAGCCAAAAGAAAAAAGGGGGACAAAAAAAGCAACTGACAGTTTCATAAACATTTACCAATGCCTCACAAAATTATAATACAATTGCAGGGTATTAATATAAAAAGTTTCTTCTTGAACATAAAAGCCCAAATGATATTTTTCTTCTTGAACCCAAAAGCCCAAATTATGGGAATGTGTCATGTGGACTTTATCCAGCTACTTCTTCCCAGCCCAATTAATATAAAGTGTTGGGATCTGCAAGACTAGACTTGACTTGACTTGCCATAGTGAGCCCACAAACTATTGGGCTGGTCTAAATCAAACTAATTAATGTAAATTAAATTATTCTAAACATAAAAAGTTGATGAAATCATATCAACTTCCAAAACACATGTTAATCAATTCTTATTAAAATCAAACCCATTGGAACCATCACATGTTAATCAATTCTTATTAAAATCAAACCCATTGGAACCATAGAACCTCATGTACATACTTATTTCAATTTTCATGTGCATTTGAAATTAACTAAAGAATTAAACATATTCATTTCATAAACAGTTAATCATTATCAATTGTTAGATACTAACACTCTGAGCGAGATAAATGTTAATACTTACACCAACACCAATAAAAGTCACTAATTTGCCCAATCATCATTCACATGTTTAATATAAATAAACTATCATAACTCAAAAACCAGCATCAAACGAAGAATTATAACCTACACCAAAGGTTGCAATCAAAAAAATGTCCAAAATCACTAGCAAAATACATAAATATGTCCAAATCCAGTATATCAATGCAACAAAACTTAAATAATCCAAATGGGTATTCTTGTCATTTTATGTATAACTTCTTGTAAAGATGAAACATGGGATTATTGTGAAAAATCAACGATATATTCATCTATAATGTTCATGAGACAAGCTAAATCAAACACTTTTTGATTAGTGGATTTTGTTTCTTTGGCTATATTAAACAACACTATGTATTCATAGTAAAAATATAAAATAAGAACCACATAACTAAACCCCGTGACCACAAAACATTGTTAAAACCCTAAAATAATATTTACATTAAATTTCCGTGTTTATACAAATTAATATAAACAAGAATGCACACATATATACTTTTTAACGTACCATACGAACTTGTAGGATAGAAAAAACAATAAGCCATTCATTGCCGCTGCAGCATCATCAAGATTCTCATATCTTGATTCCTCAAGACTCATAAGGTGTGATACAAATATTAAACCAAAAATAAAATAATAATAAATAATTTAGGACCCTATAATAAAAAAGGGGCTCCGTCACAAACCACTTCCCATGTACGTAGCCCTAGAAAAAGCTATGTGAATCTTGATGATGCTCCACCAGCAAAAACTGACTGATGAGGGTCTTCACGTAATTATACACATCAAAACCTAAAAAAAAAAAGAAAAAAGAAAAAAGAAAAAAAAGAAATGTAGATGGAGGAAACATGAAAACCCTAATTTGACATAAAGGAAAAACAAGAAAGAAAGCTTCAAAGGTTGTCTTTTCTGGCTCATTGAGTGAGATCCAGTTATATGTATATATAATTATTAATTTAAAAAAAAAGAATAAGAATATGAACAAAGCGGCAGAGAAAAAACCTAGAGATAGAGAGAGAGGCTTATGGGACTGAGGATCAAAGAGTGAAAAAAGGGTCTGTTATTTATAGCTAAAAAGAATGCGTAATTTCAGGAGTGGTTAGGTTAGGTGGCAAATTAAAGATCTTCAAATACACACACTCACACACAGAAATAGTGTGAGATTTGCATCTGTAACAGTTAAGAGTCGCAATCCCAATTACTAAAATTTAGCACAAACTTTATTATTTACTGAGTCAGCGCAGTTCCTATACAGATATATATATGTGCATCAGAATATAATTATGGTTCGCATAATAAATATGGAATGTATTTATTACTATTATAAATAAATAAGGCAATAATAATAATGGCGGAAATAAAAGATTGGAGGATTTGTTGCGTCCTGCACAAGCGTTATATATATATCAAGGATGGGTAGAATTGACATTTGACAGACTGGTATTGAGAGGGCCGGCCTAGCTAGGGTTACACTTTTCTTGCTTGCTTTTTCTTTCCCTTTTTTTCCATTTTTAGAAACTTCTTAGCTTTGCTTCTCTGTAAAACTAGTTACTACTACCTTTTTATATATCCTAATAAAATAAGAAGAATTTATATGTGGGAAGCTTTTTCAGAGCATGAAACTCGTATATATACATGGTGTGCATTGGGTGGCACACATTTTGGATTGTCAAAAAGCAAATCTGAGATTTCACAAAATTTTCTTTGATTTCCATCATTGACGAACGACCTTGGTCAATTTCATTTCATGTGCTTTAAGTTCGAATCTTGTTAGCAATGGCCTCGTATGTAATTAATACATGTATGTATAATTGAAATAATTTGTTTCTTTTCATTTAAATGTGAGCAAATTTTAAGTGACATTTTGACTCGATTTGGTACACGCGTACTATTATATACATATATAAGTACGCGTTTCATGAATAATATACTATATGTATTTATTTTAAATGTTTCGATTTGGTTCGATTCATGATCGTAATGGTGCGGGAATTTGCAATCACTAACTTGTATTATTGGGTAGATTTTACGAGTTTTGTAAACCGTCGTACACCAATTAGATATATCGCAATTAAAAAACTCGTAATGCAGTGCATAGATCAAGTCATTTTTAAATATATCTCCCTTCTATATTTTTCGTATCAGAAAAGGTAAATGTAATCTTATAAGCTCGCCCGGCCTCATAAGATGCGTAAGACGGGGACCCCATGCCTGACTTGTAATTATGTTCGAAATCGGACAGAGTTTGATAATAAAGGGAACATCAAACTCAATCGTAAGCTATGCAAGTTGGAGCCTCTCCCCGACCCGCAATTATCATCTGATCAAAAAGAGTTCAGTAACAAGGGAAGCACATTCAGCCCACTCGTAAGCCCCTTGCCCGGCTCGCAACTATCTTCGGACTGGAGAAAGTTCAAAAACTTGAGAGCACATCCAGCCAAGTCGTAAGCTGCGCAAGTTGGATCCCTTTTTTTGACCCGCAGTTATCAACGGAATGGAAATACTTTGGTAGGTCAACGACTGCAATAAAGAAAAGGTAAGAATGGATCAAACTCAATTCGCCTAGCACTAGTACAGAAACAATTTTCTAGATCGCCCTGTTTCAGTTATTCTAGATCGCCTTGCCCAGGCATTCTAACTAGAGCTGTTCTAGAATATCAGATTTTCCAGATCAGCTTTCTGAGGCGTTCTAGAATATACTATATTCTAGAATGGTTATTTGAGACGTTCTAGAATATATAATTTACCCGTTCTAGAAAACTGTTTACCCGGTTAATATGTTCTGTAAAATAATATTCCAGATCGGTTAGCCAAAAAGACGATCTAGAAAATATATATTCCAGAATGTCTCTCCGAAATGACGATTTGGAAAATATATATTCTATAACGGCATTTTCGAACGGCGTTCTAGAATAAAGATTTTCTAGAACGTCTCTTTCTAAATGGCGTTCTGGAATATGTATATTCCAGAACACCATTTAGAAAGACGTTCTAGAATATACATATTCCAGATCGTTATTTCTGTAGAGACGTTCTGGAATATACATATTCCAGAACACCATTTAGAAAGAGACGTTCTGGAATATGTATATTCCAGATCGTCATTTCTGTAGAGACGTTCTGGAATATACATATTCCAGAACATCATTTAGAAAGAGACGTTCTAGAATATACATATTCCAGATCGTCATTTCTGTAGAGACGTTCTGGAATATACATATTCCAGAACACCATTTAGAAAGAGACGTTCTAGAATATACATATTCCAGATCATCATTTCTGGAGACGTTATGGAATATACATATTCCAGAACGCCATTTAGAAAGAGACGTTCTAGAATATAATATTTTCCAAAATG